>JANIJG010025364.1:212433-229258 GCA_024611175.1 Megaceryle torquata
CTCTATGGGAGGTGTCCCTGCCCATGGCAGGGGGGTTGGAACGAGATGATCTTTAAGGTCCCTTCCAACCCTGACAATTCTATGATTGTATGAAACCTTCAGTTTAGCTCAGTACACTGCCCTGTGAAAGAGGACTTTCAGAACAAAAACAAATCCTCAAGCAGTGATGCTATCTTACTTTTATTTATACAATGCCATAGAGTGTGGTGCAGCGCTTTATTACAGAGTTTATAAGAAGAGCAGGTCGCCTCCCATAAAAATCTTGCAGTTGTTATGTGAAATGTTAAGATGTAAGACAGCATTAGAAGGAAAAGGGGCTACAGAAATGTTAGGTGGTTCATTTGGATGTCCTCAGGTAACATTCAGCTAAGAAATTAATTTCCTGAAAGAAACATAGAGCAGAATGGAAACATTATCTGAATTGGAAAGAGCTTAGCAGGGATGACAGAAAAAGAAAATGCTTTCTAAGCAGTCCTAAACCTGACTTATAAATACTTATGCCTTCCCTCCTTAGCTAAACTTCAACTTCAGGTTAAGAATAATAGTTTTAAAAATTCCTTCTCAATTATTTCATCAAAACCTTTTCCCGAGCCTGCTCTATGGTGAACACTGCAGTGATTCATAGATACCCTTCTGAGTGAATCATTTTGACAGATTGAATGTACAATGGATTACGTTTGCTTCTCAATATATGTATGATAATTAATGTAACTAGGTCTTACATGTGCTCATCAAGGGGAGAAAATGCCCCAGAGAGGATATTATTTGATGGTTCGATGAAGTGAACTTTGATACTGCACTTTGACTGTTGATAGCGTTAAGATAGTCATGGTGATTTATGGATCTACCTGTCAATTTGGAAATTTTCACTGAGTTAGAGAGAAAATTTGGTGAAATGCAGGGAATTTAAAGACAGACC
Organism: Megaceryle torquata; assembly: GCA_024611175.1. Taxonomy (NCBI): domain Eukaryota; kingdom Metazoa; phylum Chordata; class Aves; order Coraciiformes; family Cerylidae; genus Megaceryle; species Megaceryle torquata. Next base: position 213,353 of record JANIJG010025364.1, read on the forward strand.
ACTGATGTGTTTAGATCCAAAATTGCTGTCTCTGAAATACTCGTAATTTCAGGTGGTTCCACCAGACCTAAATCTGTCGAGCTGTGTCCTAGCCAAAGCCACAGAGGTTCCACGGAAAATAATTCAAAGCTGTAAAAAAAAGCTTATTCATGCCTAAATTAGAAAGCCAAGCTATCTATACAGTCAGAGGAGAGAACTCGTATCCTCAGGGGGGCAATTCAGAGCATCCAAGTGAGATAGCTTTAGGCAGAGTTGTAAATGCTTCCTACCCATACATATTAATCCTGCCCTGAGGTCATTTAGTTACCAAGTTGATACGAACTCATTAAGTCTGAAGTCAACCAAGTTGCTTTTCTTTGCGTAGTGCAAGTGGAAGTCCATTCATGAAGGCTTGGCCATCCGTAGCTCTCCAGGGATTCTCTGTTTTGCCCTTACCATGTTGTATACCCCTGATGGCACAGTGAATGAGCATCGCTTTTGCATCAGAGAGAGGTGAGCTGTAGAAATGCTGAGATTCTCATGAAATGGAGGCTCTAAAGATGAGGATCACACACAGTTAGTAAAGATACTAAGAGAGAGAAATTGGTATGTAGTGCATAGATAGAGAGATAAATCAAAGCACTCTAGGAACATGCCTTGCTGCTCTAATGTCTGTGCAGGAAAGCTGCTTTTTGAAATGTACGCACGTGTCTATCTTGTGAAAGGCAAATACAATGCCTAAATGTGAATGTTCAGAGCAACTTCAGACGTCCTAAACCCACACAAACCCAGCCTAGAGAAAGCTAGATAGAAGAAAGATGTGAGGCTGCTGTAGGTCCTTTTCATAGCTGCTATTCCTGCAGAAATAAGTCTTTCTGTAACTAAAATGACACTTGGATTTCCATGTTTAGACACCTACGTTGCTGATGTGAATTTTAGCTACAATTACTGGGTAGTCTTCGGTGGAATGTTAAGCCTGATTTTTCTACATGCAAGATCAGGATTAAAAATACTAAGCCTGCCTGGCCTTTCCTGTTGGTTAAATCATTCTCTGTCCTCATTCCTGTGCATGAGAAGGGAAAGTATTACATCTGAATGTGACAGTGTCTGGATGGCTACTGTGTACTCTCAAGCACTCGCATTTAAATAAGTGTAAATGCTAAACCTTTCTATGTCTAACAATTACTAGCTAAAAGAACTCATTTAGAGGATTTTAATCATCAGGTAGTTGGACCTTTCATTTCCCTCTCTTTTCATTATTTGAGAAGGGAATTTAGATTCATAACTGCCCTCATAAGCTGGCAGGAATAAGCTGGGGCAGGAATATATGCCAAAGAAAAAAAAAAAGAAGTGGAGATTCAGCTAGTGGAATCTGTCCAGTTTTAGAACGTTTCTGGGCTTGTATTCTGGAGACTCAAAAATCATTAACTAAACACTACCTGTTTCATTAAATTCAAAGCTTATTTTTTCTTCTAAGGTGATTAAATGCATAAATGTCTATTATATTGTACCACTGTTTCTTTTTGATGGTTATTTAAATATCACTGAGACATAGATCCTATTAGCAAATTGGTAATTAACTGGGTTTTATTTTGTTTTTGAAGAAAGAGATTGTTTCTATATTGTACTATGTGAAGATGTGCTGCTCGGTGAAATAGTTTATTGGTGGACTTGGCAGTGCTAGGTTATTTAGAAGTTTTTTCCAACCCTAAATGATTCCATGATTCTACTATAAATTTTGATATGCTTCAGTGAAAATAATGCCTTAATTATTGAATAATGCCTAGTTGTAGCTTTTGATTAAACTCTGCTGTACAGTCTCTACCTAGTCAAACTCAAGTTTGAAAGACAAAATATTGTTTACAGGTGTATCCTCAGTAATTTCAGTTGCATGTGGTAGCCCTAATTTGTAGCTGAACCTCTGAATGTCTGCAAGAGAAAAAAATGTCAAGGACCAAATAGCAGTTGTAGGCAATAATCTACTTCTTCAGGTTCCATTAATACCATTTAGTCAAGCATTATGAGAACCTGGTTTATAAAGTATTTTGAAAATCTGTAAGACTGCAAGAATTTTTGCTTTATGTAGACAATATAGTATATGATAGACTGGGGGAGACATTGTTCAGAGAATAAGAATTCTGATATCTCAGCAACTGTAATGTTGCTAAAGAAGTCATGGCATAATGTAGTCGATCCCTTAAAATGCAATAAGATATTATGTGAAGGTTTGTAATGGAATTTTTCTCACTTGATTATTATAATTGACTCTATAAGTAACACATTTTAAATATTTTATGCTAGCAATGCCAGCACAACAAAGGACTTAACATGAGAGAAATGCCAATAGGCTTTGGTTCACGTCATATGCAATAGTGATTAATGGAAAATTGGTTCATAAATGATTTTCAAAAGGATGCACATCTTTTCAAGAGCTCATCTTTGCTGCTGTCAGACTCCGAGAGACACCCTGATATGACATAATAGGTTTCTCAAAAGAAGCAAACAGTCTATTCTCCCTATTACTAATGCATGGGGTAAAAATATTAGTATTACAGTGGAAGTTTAAAAGGCAGTTTTATCTAGTGATAAGGAGGATGAAGCACTGGGAGTAGATTGCCTGTAGAGGTAATGGATTTCTCCAGCATCAGAAGTCTTTATGGTCAGGTGAAGCTGGTCCCTCAGGTCCCTTCCAGCTCTACTCTTCAGAATTCATTGAGTAATTTTAGGTTGTTGTTTTAAGTACATTATTATTTTTTTCTGCTACTCATGGAGGATTAAGTGATTTTTTTAGGAATATTTCTCCCAGTAAAATTTGTGTGTGTGTGTCATGGTAACATATTTAGATGCTAATTTTTGGATAATGTTTTGCTAGGACTAAGAAGGAAGGAAAAGGAGAGCAGTTGGAGATGATAACCTTTATTGTAAGGATCCTTTGTTCTAAATGGTTCAAAATGGAATAACATAAACTCAGTATGTTATAGGAAGCTGCAACTTCAGAGCTAATGCTCTGAAAATTTGTGAAGAAGTAACTTTGCCAGAGAGGCAAATGTTTAGTTTTCATATGTCTGAAAAATAAAAGCTGTAACCACTATGTTTAAACTGCTGTTAAAATAAATATTTTAAAATAAGTATATTGCTTTAGGTTCTTTAAGAAACACCTCATTATTGCTGCAGTGGTCTTCAGGGTGCTTTTAATCAGAAAATTATGTAAATTGGTAGACAGGTTGGCAGCTAATAGACTTCAAGCTTTGGATGAATTATTTTGTGCTCATACAAGTAATAGGCATATTAAATATGAGCATTTCATAATCAAATCTCTAATACAAGTGAAACACATTGAATAGTGATACTTAGCACTTGTGAAATGCTAAAGTGCTTCACTGCTCTGAAGCACTGCACAGACAATTGTTATTGAAACCCTGTGAGGGCTAAGTTGTTATCTCTGCTTCAAGACAAAATATCAACCCAGCTCAAGAAGTTTGTGATGGGAAGTGCATATCAGAGGTTTTTGTGTATGCTTGATACCCTTCCCTGGACATTTGCTGTTGGTCACAGTTAGAAGATATGGAGCAGATGGAACTTCTCTGTGATCCAGTCCAACTGATTTTGTTTATTTTAAGGTGGAAAAATGAAATCAGAACAAGAAATAAAAAATAAAGAAAAGAAAAAAAGAAAGCAATAACCAAGAAGAAAACAAGGGGTGAAAGAAAAAAAAAAAAGAAAACTAACCAACAAAAAAAGAATAAAAAAAAAAAACACCCCCCAAAAAAAAAACCAAAACAAAAACACAATCACAAAACAGAAATCCCCAAACTCCCAAAATAAATAAGTCCATAGTTTTGTGAACTTAATTCCTTACAGTTTACTGGCTTCTTGAATCCACTTGCAGGCACTTTGCAAAGCAAATAGGAATCATCCAATAAGATGTAAACATACACTGAGCAAGTCACCTGAGCTTTGCTTATAGAAAATCAAAATCTAATTAATACGTTCAAAGGGATCTACAGTATAACTTACCTCATCCTAAAACAAATGTCTAAGGTCAACTAAACATGTCCTAAGTCTTCTTTAAGTTAATTGATTAAGATGAATGACACAGCTAGAGATGTCTTGATAGGCGAATCCCACTCTTTGCCTCCAGATGATTATGAAGTTGCCATTTAAATCTGTTACAATCTGCCCTTTAGTGACAGTAACAAAGAACAGTGTCCTAAAGCTTTGTGTAGTTAGCATGCAAGTACCCAGATTTGGATTATTTCAGGGGGTGCTGGACTGCAAGTTTTACCTTTCCACCACTAATGAAGACAGATCATAGAAGATGATGATGGGGTGGGCTCTGAGGACTACCACTTCCAGCAGCCATAGTCAAAGTTACCATCACTTGCAAACTACTTTTTAGCATCTCACCTACTGCTTAGTGTAGCACAGTTTGGGGTCTGTGGTTGGGAATGGGAGTTATACAACATGTATACTAAATTTTTCTGGACAAATATTGTTTGCCACAGTTTTCTGACTGCTCTGTACTAAGCTTCTCTAGCTTCATTTTCAACTGTTGCCACCCCTTAACTACGTACTATCCTACATCAGAGAAATGTTCCCCAGTTAAAATATGAAAAGCAGGGCATTCAAAAATATAAGCCACATTTTAATCTTGGGGCTTTTTTTCCCCTATATTGGCTGTCAGAATGTTGAGTGGAGGCTGTGTTGGGAACCCAGTGCTGTACACAGCCCTGCATGCACAATGGAGCTTTGAGCTGGGTGTGTTGCTGTTCCTGCTTCCAGATTGCACTGAAAGATCAGACCTTATGTCACGCACATATTTTGTGGAAGAGCATAAGTGGTTTGTGCTGTTTTAGATTAAATTACATTCCATCAGTGCTCTAGATTTTATTATCACCAAAAGAAACATTCAATTCATCTGCCATTTAATCTCCCCTCTTCCTCCTCTCCAATTCAAAACTGGGAACAAATGTTGAATGAAATTATTTTAAACCCACCCATTTGAGACATACTAAACTTAATCTGTCTTGTCCTAGGATGTTTGAAGCTGTCTGCTTTGTCAATTATCAACACTCTGGCTTCTGCAGGACTTTATTCAGCACTCTTCTGTTTCATTATAGAAAAGTAAATTAAAATTGTGGGTTTAGCATATATTTTCTCTCTTTTTATGCAGCCTTTCTGAGAAATGTGTTATGTTTTCAAGCATTCAGATTTTTAATCTTCAACCTAAAAATTTGTCTTTAGAACACAGTGGCAAGACACACTTGCTTATGAAACCCCACAATGTCTCTTCGGTAAAATCCAGCCTATACCCTAATTACTTTCATTTGATATCTATCTATTAGGTTTCTCATATATATGTTTACTGTTTAGGAATCATTTTAGCATTCATTTTGGTTTTTAAATAATACATCTAGCAGAAGGCAATTTTATTTTTCTTCTTCTTTCATGAGCTTTGCGCATCCACCCACTTCCTTTTTGCCATGATGAATTTCCTTTGTAGTTGATTATAGTGATTTTCTGGTTTGACATCCCTCAGGCTCTGCCTACTAAATCAATATCTTGCAGTGAATGTTGTTGTTGTGATGAGCTCCCCCCTCCACCCCCATTTAAAGAATACTTTAGAATAAACCCAAGTGAAGATTTTTTATGATGTGTCAATTTACTTGTTCTCTGTACGCCTGTTTCTCGGTCAGATCTAAATCAATTGTTGTCTAAAGGTTTCTCATTTTCTACTCTTACAAATTGCCATGGTCCAGTTTTTTGTTTCCCAGGCTGGCATTTATCTTTGTCATGTAGCTGTCCACATTTTGAAGTATACAAATGCCATAGACCTCTGATGTTCCTTTGTTAAATGTATATGAGGTGTTGACCAGATTATGGAAATCATCAATTCCCTCTTAAGACACAAAATGCATCCCAAGTTCTGTGGAAGAGGAGGAAAAAAACCAAAATTAATCTTTGTTTGCTTACTCATCTGGGAAACAACAACCTGTTGCCAAAGCCCGTAATCTAGAGCTTTGATTAGGAATCAGCAAAGACAGTTGCTGAAAAACATCGTGAGAAAGGGGTTGGACTTGATGATCTCCAGAGGTTCCTTCCAGCCCCTACCATTCTATGGTTCTGTGATTGTATCCAGTTAGAGAAGAGTTCTGTTGACCAGAAAATCAGAGGGATGTTGCCAAGGGAATGTGAACGTGCATTTCTTTTCACGTGTAGATGACTATGGATGTAGATATTCTAGCTTGAGTTGGTGGTTGTTACTGTTCTTGCAGTGTCACTGACTCTCTTGAGACTTCCTTATGACCTGAGGGAGCTTTTTCTTTAAATTAATATTTAATTATTTCTATGGCATCCATACATGTAGGATTTTAGTATATCGAATTTTGTAAAATGCACCCATGAATGCATTTGCCTTCAGCTGAGTGGTCAACAGTTTGCTAGTATAAAGTCTTCCCAACAGAAGGAAAAGGGAATTCTGTACTGTTCTAGAAGTGCATAATTAGATGCTACACTTTGAGTGGTTTTGTCCTCACCATTCCATTTATCTGGTGGCTTCTTTTTCTCAATACAAACTTTCAACCATAAAATGTTGATTCAGAATCTGTGAAACTTTGATGGAAAAACTTATTATTCTATGAAACATCTTGACTGCAGCAATTGTGGAGGTTTCCTTGGTTTTGCAGCTTTTCCAACTCACCGAAGGATTTTGTAAACAGAGACATCAGTGTTGTTGAGAAACCTGAGGATGTCACCACTGATGTTAATATCTCTGTACAGAACCAGTTCCCATTCCCAGAGCTCTAAGGCTCTGCTTCTGTAAATAACTGAGCGGGTGTGGTGTTTGACAGCCACCAAAAAAAGAAGAATGTTTTCTTGTCCTGCCATCTTCCTCCATTTCTGAGGGTCTGACCTTCTCCCATTGCTAGCTCGGGAATCACAGGGACATTTGCTGAGCCACCTTCTTTATTTGCTGAGCCAGTGGCATGACTAGTCTCATGAAAAGCCTGGTGATTACCAGAGCTGGAGTTAGGTGAAAATGGTGTTAGGTTATGAGCATGGAGGTGGGAGAGGGAATAAATGGACATGTAAGGGGCATGAAGTAGCAGCCTAGTATGAATTCATCTCAAGTTGTTCCTTTCCACCTTAACTTAGAGTGATAGGTAGAGCTTCAAAGTTGGGAGTCACACCTGGCTTCTTTCTGTCATGTTTCCATATTTGTATGTATTGTGTTATTGTTAATAGCTGGTCATTAAGTAAAATACAGGGTAATGCTGTTTCAAATCCTGTAAATTTCTCTTATTTTAAGGCATTTATAGGTTTTTGATAGGATTTTCATTCTCTGTCATTACTTCAATTGACAAAATAGCCATTCTGTAAGGCTTTCTTCAGCATTTCAATTTAAGAAGTCTGTACTAAGGGCAACATTTTCCAATTTAGATACTTAATTTTGCTCTGACATCCTTTTTCTGTCATCCAGGAAGACTTATTTTCACTGACATAATATCCATGATTTTGAAACATGTATTTGGGGTTTTCTGCACTGAATTAACCCATTTTGATTTTCGTTCCTAAGAGGAGCACTGGAAAATGTTGACCATATGTTACTCAGTTACGTCTAGACCAAGATTAATAGACATGGACACGTGTTTATCCTAGGAAGCAACATCAGGTGGTTTTAGCATTGGTGAAAGTGGATGTCCTGAAAAGAGAAAATGAAGGTGGCATGAGAAGAAATACCGTAGTAACTATAATCACAAATCTTCTTCCCATATTGCAAGTACCTAATAAGAGTGTCACAGCAGTAAAGTGAAAATATGAGGATCAGAATTGACTGAGTGGTTTCTCCTTGGGTTGGCAGTGTCCACGGTGGAGATGCACAAAACCAACACTACTTGTATGTAGTTGACATTTATTTCTTCCTATATTGTAATTGCTCAATGTCTGTTTGAAGCGACGTTGTTTAGAGCAGAACAGCAGTAGCTTGAATTCCACTTTTAACTTGCAAGCAATGGGATTAAGTTACGTGGCAAGAATTCAGTGGTCAGAGTCTCAACATTTACAATCGTTTATTTTACAGGATTAGACAGATTTCTTTTTCAACTCCAGTGGTTGAAACAATTAAGCACATTCCTTGCATTAGCAGAGAAAACACTGACTATAAATAGTGTTTAAGTAACTCTAAGTCTCTTTCGTGGTATCCTTTAGTTTTGTAGTTGGGAGGTTGTGATTCGCTTTATAAAGAAACCATTTATTCAAAAATCATAATAATTTCTCATAAAATTATATTTTTATTCCCGTTAATTTGTGTTGTACATGCAATGTCATTGGCAAGAGCAAACGTAGTTTATATTTCTTGTGTGGTAGTGAACAGAACAGTATATGTGATGCTGAACAGAACAGTATATAGGATGCTGAACAGAACAGTATATGGGATGCTGAACAGAACGGTATATGGGATGCTGAACAGAACGGTATANNNGCTCTGTCCAACCTGGCCTTGAACCCCTCCAGGGAGGGGGCAGCCACAGCATCTCTGGGCAATTTATTCCAATGTCTTGCCACCCTCCTGTTGAATAATTTCTTCCTAAAATCTAATCTAAATCTATTCTCCTTCAACTTAAACCCATTTCCTCTTGTCCTATCAGTCAATGCCCATTAGACATTACTACTGTTTGATCTTTGATTGAACATGCATCTTGGAGAAGCACAACGTAGATCAAGCTGGGTGTAACTGTGTAGCAAATCACTAACCTTGACCTCTCACTGCCTATAGTTACAGCACAGGTGCTGCCAGTGGATGAGACAGACAGAAGCAAGAGTAGAGCCTGAATAAGAAAGATGGAAAAATATCAAAGAGCTAAAATTTGTAGTAAAGTTCACTTAAGAGAAGATCGTAATAGCATATTTTGTACTGATGTATGTGCATATATAAATAGGAATTATACGTATTTTGTAATTATGGGGTGTGATTATGTGTTGCATTTTGTTCCTTACAAGGACATATGAGGCTTTAGATAATTATATAGCAATAATACAAAATATGATGTTAAAATGAGTGCTTTGAGACTTGTACTTTTTGTTTAAAAAAAGACCTTAAACAGTATGGCCTTCAGGTGTGCACAGTGTTTACTGACTTGTTAGGCATTAAGACATTATTGTGCCCCTTCCCAAATCTGCTCATTTTTAAAAGCTTAACCCTTTAAAAGATTCTGTTCAGTTCATTACTGTAGCAAGCTGTGGCACTTCAGCAAAGCAAAGATAACATTCTCATATGTACAGCAGATCATCAAAAAATGCTTTCATTCATCCTCATTTCTGACCATCTGTTTAAAAAAAAAAGTCACAGGAAGCCAGTCTATAATCCGTGCTTAAGAGTTTAAAATCACAAGCATTTTTTTTGTGACACGTATGTGTAGAGTGCTGTGATAGTTTGTATTAGCTCTAAAGGTTGGCTGATTTGACCTTGACATCTGTAAGATATACCAAATCCTACAAAAAAAAGGTAAAATATGTGTATATGCTTTCACTTCCCCTCAAACTACCTTCCCCTTGTGTACTGTGTATTTTAACCGCTGTTTTTTTCTAACCATTCACATTTCTTTTCCTATGTGATAAAACTGTTGCATATAATGTCTAGGCATTTGGGGTTTTTTCTATTTTCGAATCATTTTGGTCTGAGAAGTAGTATTTTTGCACTAATTCCTCAATGCCTTCAGCAGGTGGTCTTCAAAGCTAGAATGATGCTTTCACTGATAGCTTCTAGATGGAAGTTGAGCAGATCTCATGCAAAAATTTCTCATGAAATCATGAAGCATGAAACTAGGAAGAGAGAAATTGTTGCACAAAACTAGGCTGCAACACCTATATAAAAAAATGTGAGAGGCTTGTATTAGTTTCTGTGAGAGCTGAATATCTCTGCAGGATTGTTCTCTATAGCATCATCACCAGGGTGACTTTATCCAACCCAACATTAAATGCCTTAAATAATAGAATATCCACTCTCATCCTAGGAAGACTTTTCAGTACTAAAATCCAGGTGAACCACCTGATTATTTTTTTTCTGAAGGTCTCCCTATCTGGCTTATTTTATAAATCAGCACAAATACCTGCAAACTGCCCCAAGAACAGTGCAGTTATTTGGGGGTCCAGTAATTAGACCTGTACATTCTGTTCAGTTTAGCATTTTGCTATTTAGGGAGCATTGCTTTCAACTTATATATAGAGACAGAGGGAGTTTTATTATATTTATATTTATATTATATTTTTTATTTATAGAGACAGAGGGAGACAGAAGGATGTCCATAAATACTCTAGGCATATTCCAGTCAGTCTGAGGAGGGTGTCTTGACCCTGGAGAATCTTTATGTTTTAACTGTTCCTTTAGCCACTTCTATTTCAAGAATACTTGGTTTCTCTGATTTAGGAGCCTAAATATAAATCCTACTGATAGACTGCAGTGACCCAGAAATCATCAGGTAGTTATTGGCTTCTTTATATACAATCACAGATAAAATAAAAACATTAAATCTTATGACAAATCTAAGAAATTTCAAGAAGCAAATGTGTTAAAAGAAAGAAACTGATTCAACTGTGCTGTGATTTATATATCACTAGTGGGAGGTGACGTTTAATAGCTTGTAGAAGCATAAGGCTCTTATTGTCAGTGGTAGTATTTGACGTGTTTTTTCCCTTTCTAACTTTACAGTCCATAGCTATAGCAACAAATAAATATAGCAGTCACATTTACAACACAGTTATTGTGTTTTGCATTTGCTATAAAAGGTGTATTTAAAAATAATTCTCAGAAGATAGATTATAGCAGGTTTTTTATTAGGGTTAGCTTCCTAATAGGTTCTTCGAGTGAGAATGTGCAGCATTAGCTGTTTCCACTAAGTTTTCTACACCTGGTGTTAATGCTATGAATTGCATTAGGAATTAGATTTTCAACGTCTGCGTGTGATCGCATTTCAAAATACTCTGTTCTTTTTATATATCGGTTATCTCAGGAATTCCATGGTTGACTACAGTTTGCCACAGCTATAAAGTTGGAACTCCTATTTATTGGTCAAGTACTATTTTTGTTTGAACAAAACACCTATTGTTTTGCTTTGCTTATCAACAAGCCCTACTGTTTTCAGCTAAGGTTACATTTAATAATTAGGTTTTCAAGGGCCAAGAAGTCAACTATATCTTTAATGAGTTCAGTGACATCACTAGGGCTGCTTATACTCTTTGGCAATAGTCTGCTTTGTGTGTGTAGATCACATTAGCTTTAAGAGGGGTAGTGCAGATGCCAAGGTCAGGGCATTGGTAAGTAAGAGATCTTTGAGTAAAATAAAGACCTAAAGCTCAAACCATCCAAGACAAGGGAACAATGAGCTGCTGTTTAGCAATATGGTAGCAGCTCTACTAAGAAGTTATTTTGTTCCACGTTTAAGTGTTTCGGATGTATCCTCTCCCTGTAAAAGCTGGGTGTGAGGCAAGGAGGATCCCAAAGGTCTGGGCTAGGAGTGGTAAAAAGAAAGAAAATATGCTGATGCCATGATAGTACTGTCCTTACTTTATGCTTTATGTCCATATTTTATGCTTAAACTCTCTAAACATGATGGCACCTTTAATCTATAAAGGGACTCTCATAATTTGCAAGAGGAGAATTGGGGGTAGAAATTTTTTTTTAATACCTGGTTGAGAACTTTTTGTAGTCTGTCTGTGGTTTGGCATTGATATGCAGAAGTATAATAAAAAAAAAGGCTATTGCTTTATCTCTGTTCAAAAAGTGAAGCTGGTAATTCCTCACCCATTCTTACTTCAAAATATTCCTTTATATTGTGTTATAGAGGAAGAACAGGACCTGATTTTTGCCTTCAGTCAGAGAGAAGACCAGGAGAGGACAGAATTAGTGGAAAAATTGGAAAGGAAGGCAGTGAAACAAGTCACGGAAGAGAGAGCCAGTAATGGATGTTACAGCAGGTAGAGAACATGGGATAAAACGCTGAAGGAAAATAGTTTAAATTGGAAATAGCCTTCAACCAAAAGCATAGAGCATTCAGGGAGAAGTGGAGGAATAATACGCAGACATTTGTATGAGATTTAAAAATTGTGCATCCCATCAGGCTGAGTAACATTCATCCATGTGTTGCGTACTGTTGGAAATGTTAATTTTTTTCACGCCACTTACCAGCTTGCTCTCATAGATTCAAAATGCAGCCTCTACTGGTTGTGTTAGAACTAGCTGAGGAATAAGCATGCCCAATTACTGAGATATGTCAGACAAAAAAGATTCCATACATATAACAAGTGGATGAGGAAGATTGCTTTTCCCTCAAGGGGATTGGCAACAATAACAGTATAAAGTTAACTGCTTGCATGTGTTCCAAGACTTGAAAACTTAAGACGTCATAGCACATTTTTTAGGTGGTGGCTTTATCTCCTTGCCAGGGAAATGTACCTTCACTGCTGGGATGTAGAGCTATGAAAGCAGCTAAGCCCACGGCAAGACCTACTAGCTTGGAAGCTCCTTAATGACTGATGTCTAAAAAACACGGTGCCTAAACTGAGGAGGATGCTTCATGTTTAATTTAGGATTCCTCGGGTGCCCTGAGCTCTGCTTCTGTGCGTGACCAACACCAAGCTAATCCAAGTAGCTTGACATTTCTCTGCCTACTCCCATCTGTGTGCACAGAGCAGAGCGAGCGTGTACTGACTCAGCTGGAGGCCTCACAGAATGTGTCACAGTGGCTGTTGAAACAAAGAGGAGCCAAACTCATCATCTAAGACCAGAGTGGATATGGCAGCTTTTAGCAAACAAAAGACAGGAATTTGCTTCTCACCTGTCTGTGCCACATTTCTCCCTTTGTCACTACTGTGCCACTGTAGAGATAAAATTCCCTGGGCCAGAAGAAGAGACTTAATCTTTCCCTGAGGGTTATGGTATCTTGTTGAAGATTCCTGGCTGTTCATGCCTTTCTTTATCCTGCCCAGTGACTCTTCTAATGCGTATCGTATAAATGTGTCTCCAAAACATTTAAACTCTTTTATTACATAAGTCCCAATTCCACAAAGCAATGGAGTGGCAGAATTGAAATTGTTTCTCCTGTCATACTCAGTTTTTCAGATGCTGCTGCCTTGTATATTTAAACAGCTGCTGTCTAGGGAATAAGTTGGAGGGCCAAGGAGGAGAATGTTTTCCTCTAAGCAGGTTTATAGGAGCTACTTTGCTGTGATTGATTGTGAGAGTCTAGGTGTCTGAACATGAAAACAGAGGCAGGAAGAAAAAGGTGGGGGAAAAGGAAGGCAAACTGAGATGTGAGAAAACAAATTGTTCAGTAACTTCAAGCTACAAGAGCTCCTTCGTTCCATATGCAGCTTACTCAGGTTTCCATAAGAAACTCTTGCCACATCACTTTCCAGTAGGAAATGGCAATATAGGTTTTAATGCTGGAGGGAAAAGTGAGAGTGCTAGATTGAGTACAGCAAAAATGCCAACAGGTTGCTGTCTTCTGTCTCAGAGCTTTCATCATCCCAGTTGCTGCCTTCAACCACTGCTCCTGGGTTAGTCCCCTCTGTCCACCATAAAAGCTTGTGTCTTCCCATGCAAAGTTAGTCATCAGTGCTTTTCACTCCTGCTGAGATGATGCTTCCCTTCTGTATGAAACATAAAATGCAACTGGTACCTTAAATCCTTAATAAAGCAAAAAAAAAAATAATCTGTGAGAACTTCTTCTCGTGAAGAGTCTCTCTTGATTAGCATAATTAACCCAAATGGTATTTCAGGTATTCATTTCAGTCATTCTTCATGAGTTCTTGGGATGCTTTCCTGAAGCTTACCATACACTAAGGTTTTCAGGCTCAACATCCTTTCCATCCAGCCAGAGCTGCCTATTTTCTGTCCCTCACCTTGTTCCTGAGAGAAGCATCATGCACATCACATGCCACAGGATTAGGAAGGAGCTGTTTCTGCGCTTTTGGCTCTTAATATAGTATCCCAAATAGTCAGTTTAGAACTGTAAGGATCAGCTTACAGGACACCTTGTTGGTGCTGCTGTATTCAAATCATATGTGAATGGGATAAATGAGGAGCTGGCCCAGCAGACAGCGCTGCTCTTTATGAGAGCTCAGGGCTTCTCTATAACTTTGTATCTCCATAACAAATGTGTTAACAGACATTGGCATTATGAGATGTTAAATAGTGTAATATCAGCACCACAGGCTTTCTTCAGAGCCTACTCTTGACTCAGGCTGATGTTTTAACTCCAATCCAGGAATTCCATTGCTGGAGAAACAAACCTCTTACTGCCATGGCATATGTGCAGTGACTTTGTGCCAGCCTAGCAGACCGTAAATGTGCAGCAGCTACAAAATCAAATGAAAACTGAAATGCAGGAGTTTGCTTGGTTTATTCTGTTTGGGAGTATCAGGAACTCAGATCTTGAAGGCTTGGTGATGGATCATCCTATATTCTGCTGCTGAAAAGCAGCATTAAGAAAGTTGTTGTTTGCCAACTTTTCAGAAATATACTGTCAGATAAACCTGTATCTTAGATAAGATAGGCATAGCATTTAAAACCTCACCAAAATGTAGGTTAGGATCTGAATTCCTTCTGGATATTCATTCCTTAAAGGTATACCTTTTCCCTCAGAAGTTTTCGCTACAGGCTTCTATTAGACCCCTTGATCATGATTTACCACGTCTTCCCTTTATGTTTCCAGCCATATTATGGTCTCTCTGGTGAGTGATCGGGTGCTGATTTTGATGGATAATCTCAGCAAACCTCTGTCCTGTACAGGTTTGAGCTGGGAGAAGTTCAAATTTGTCCAGACTAGCTGTGTGTCATGACACTTTATGCCTGCATATGATGCACCAAATGCAGTTATGCAATGGAATAGAATATCAAAGATGTTTTGGAGTTTGCAAATGAGTTTTATGAGTGAGAATCATCTTTTCTGTTGCTTCCAAAGATGAAAGTGCTCAGTTTTTGCACACATGAGAAAAAAAAAAAAAAAAAAAAAAGACTGTCAGATGTTTTAAGTGTAAAAAAACTGCATAATGTGGCTTCTTGTCATATCTGTGGTTCCCTTGTGGATGAAAATTTTAATCAGATGGTTTTGTACTTTAAAGATTTTTCATTTGATTTACAACTTGTAGGAGTGGAGAGCAGTAAGCAATCAGGGAGAATGCCATGAAGAGGACAAAAGGAAGGTGAAACACAGCGTTAATAATTTAGTTTCAATAACCTTAAAAGGTTTACCAGTCACTTTCAACCTTGCATCAGAAACGAGAAAAGCACAAAAAGCAAGCTACTGCAGTGAATCATAAAAATGTTTCTTTTAATTTGTTACTCATTTATCTAAATCCAGATAGAAAGCAACCAATGCATTTGTTAAACAAAAGGGTCAAAAAGACAACTACCCATCAATTTGACTTAGTCCTTTTGGAAGGACTGTCTGCTGTTTCTCCTGGATCAGTGAAGTCATGAAATAATGGCAGTTGTAGCTGTGATAATGTAGGAGTGTTATTAGCATTTACAGACTAGACCAAGCAGCATTTTAAGCATGCAACAGAATTTTCAGGAGTGCTTAAGCATGTCAAGCATCTCCAATGATAGGACAAGGGGCAATGGGTGCAAACTGGAGCATAGGTGATTCCGAAGAAATGAAAGGAAAAACTTTTTCACGGTGAGGGTGACAGAGCAGCGGAACAGGCTGACCAGAGGGGTTGTGGAGTCTCCTTCTCTGGAGACATTTAAAACCCACCTGGATGTGTTCCCGTGTGACCAGTTCTAGGTGGTCCTGCTCTGGCAGGGGGGTTGGA
Source organism: Megaceryle torquata (assembly GCA_024611175.1). NCBI lineage: Eukaryota > Metazoa > Chordata > Aves > Coraciiformes > Cerylidae > Megaceryle > Megaceryle torquata. The sequence continues at coordinate 229,145 of JANIJG010025364.1, forward strand.
CTTGGTGATCTCCAGAGGTCCCTTCCAGCCCTTAACATTCTGTGATTCTGTGATCTCGGTGGGATCTAGAACCCAACTCAAAGCCTCACAAGCGTTGTAAAAAAAAAAGGTAAG
>JANIJG010025364.1:229358-253329 GCA_024611175.1 Megaceryle torquata
CTCTCTGGGCAGCCTGTTCCAGGCTCTGTCACTCTCACAGGGAAGAAGTTTCTCCTCATGTTGAGGTGGAACTTCCCGTGTTTGTGCTTGCGCCATCACCTCTTCTCCTATCAGAGGGCACCACTGACAAGAGCCTGGTCCCTTCTACTTGACCCCCACCCTGCAGATATTTGTAAACATTCATAAGATCTCTAAGTACCTATGGTCAAGTTTCTTGCCTGCTGGTTTACAGGGTCTGAATCTGTATCTGGTCCCCTATAAGCCAGGGTTACACCAAAAGTGACAACTTCAGGATGGTGGTGTGGGAGTTTTAAAAAAGGAGTCTAGTTTTGTGTTTTGTTGGGAAGGATCAGGACATCATAAAAATTCATGTGGCGTTTGTGTACATAGCTCCTTAGCTGAACAGTTGTGCTTCCATATTTTGAACATGTACATTTTAAATTTTGCCACAAATGAGCTACATGTATTTTAATTTTTGGCATAATACTTTGAAACCATCTTTGTAACTCTCTGTCTTCGTGGTGTTAGCCAGTTTGTACAACACTTGAAACTGAAAGCGTTCCTAACTAAAGGAGTTAAATGCCTGAGATTCAAGGTAGGGAACCCAAACTTTGGAATCTGCTACCACCTAGTTTCATAAAAATAGTCTAACAAATGTTCGGATACCAGTGCTGTATCATGGATTATGGAGTAGGTGCCAAATATGGCATAATAATAATATTTTGTCAATTATAAAAATCTCCATCATTTTTATACAACAAGCCTTAAAACATCCATTTGTATATCTTCTGTGGAACTCTTCTTTTTATGGCCAAGTTTTAAAACCTTTGAGCATTAATTACTCCACTCAAAACTCCAAGATGCTCTCCAAAGAAGCCCCTTCTCCAAAGAGAGTGCTGCTTCATTTATGTTGAGAAACATCATGTAAGTGTGGAAAATAGGAAGGAGTACATGCATGATGATTATATCATTTTCACTGTCGCCCAACCTGATGATTATAAAGAATCAGATTTGTTTTTTTAAACGTATGAGCTGGTAAAAGGGATTATTTCCAGTTTGTGGCATTGTTGATTGGCTAATTACTGTTTACCAGTGTATCAGAATTGTTTCTCTGAGAAGAAGTTGAATGAAAAGTGTGGGCGGAAAATTCACAGTTTAATCCAGAGAATGGGCAGGTTGCATTAAAGCCAAGTTGAATTTACAAGCACTGAGATCTCCTCAAATGAAGATACTCATGAGTGGGTCACTAGACTTAGAAATGTGGTCATGTTCTTGGCTACACTTTGGTATGAGTACTTTGCTGAGATAGGAAATGCATTTGTTCTAATGTTGGTTTATGATGGATTAAAATGAGGTATTTCTAAATTGTTTGCATTTTAATGAGAATGTAATTTCTTTGTCTTAAATCCATGTAAAACCCCCACACTGTCAGATTTGGGGGGATATATGAGTTTTAAAGGAATGGTAGTTGATTGGAATATACGATGTCCTTGAAGATCTCAACTGGGAATGGGACTGAAACCAAAATAAACTGGCATTAGTGACTTTTTTTATTAACTGATAGTCTCTCTCCTCTGTTTTTTTTTATTGTTTTTACTAAATTGCTTCTTGTTAGAAATGGCTGTAGTTGAGTCTGTGAATCGTTGACAAAAGGATCTCTTCAGCTCTGCCGTTGATTATTTGTGGTATGTTGTTGATCTTTGGAATAATGTTGTGTAGTTTCAGATTTTAGAGCAAAAGAGTAACATTTTTATAAACAGAAGTTTGAACAGATTTTAAGCCAGCTATGTAAACTCTTACCACTTCAGTCTTTGTCCAGGAGAGTTTTGTTCACAGCAAATGAGCGAGTAAGGCCATAAATACCACATTTGAGTGTTTTTTCAGTTCACGCCAAGGTGCATCTGTGGATACTATTCTGCATATTTTCCTCATCTGAGATATGCAGTGTGTTCTAAGACTCCCTGTAGTAAGCAACATACTTGTTAAGTAATGCAAAAATGTCTAAATTATAATCATGGTTTTGTTATTTCTTAACCTTCTCCTCAGCTGTATTGTTCCTGGAATCTTTGCTAAATTTATTTCCAAGGCACTCACTCATGGGAGCAGTCCTATGATTTCAAGCTGAAGGTTTGAAGTGGGCTTTTGTAGCTTTTTATTTATGGAGATCATTTATTGACTTTTCTGTAACATCCAGCACTGTAGTGGCTGAACGACTCATGGACACTCAGGCATCGAGCATCTCAGCACTCCAGTGCAGTTAGGGGAGTTTTATTTTATGGATGAGGAGTTGAAGCACGTGAAGACTGGTCACCACAAGCACACTTTGTACAAAGTTGAGGAAAGAACCTGCGTTGAGTAATTCCCACTCCAGTACCTTGAGTGAAATGCCATCTTTCCTTTCTAAACAAGTTTGGACGTGTTTTCCAGTGACAAATAGACTGTCAATGTAGTTTAAAAGGCTTGTCATGGTTGGAAGCCATCAACTGTGATTCCAAAGTTAACCAGGAACTCAAATTTCCCCTCTGCTGGCAATGGCCACTGCCCCTGAGTTGTGTGACCCCATAACACCCCTGGGGATGCACCGTGACTTCATCGTAGTGCAGATGGAAATGAAAACTCTGAGCAAAACACTCATGGACATGGAACAGACACCAGCGTACTGTGAATTACAAATATATATATATGTATGTCTGTATTTTTTGCTGTGAAATCATTGATAATACTGTGACAGGCACATGACTGAAGGGGGCTCGCAAGACAATGTGGAGACCAATGTGGGCTGCCCTGGATGTTCCTGTGTTGGCAGGGGGGTTGGACTTGATGATCTCCAGGGGTCCCTTCCCACCTACCCTTCCCAATCATTTTATGATTCTGTGATGCATGGTATAGCTATGACAGGAACATTCCTCTCTGCTTTACTGAGGCTTCCTCATGGCTGGATCTGACATATGGGGCAAAACTCTTCATTTCTGAGGTTTTTTTTCTTTCAGAAGGGAATGTAGGTGTGCTGTCAGTGAAGCAGGAAGATGAGAAAAATGTCATCAGTTTAATTTCCTCTCCCTTGCTTTCTCAAGGAGAGCCTATGTTAGGGTTTCTCATTACCTGATCTAATTTATTGTCAGAAATGGTATTATAGCAGCCTAGGTACCGAAGGTACTTGCAAAGAAACATGTAATTTTCATGAGCATAAAGAAAAAAAGAAAAAAAAAAAAAAAAGGTGGGGGAAAGGAAAGAGCAATATAATTGCCAAAAAAAGAAGTGTTTCCATGTGGGAATATCATCAGAGTGGAGGAGGGGGATGTTGGGAAAATTATTCTGATCTTCAAAGTTTATTTTCGTTCGGTACATCTGCACAAAGGCAATTTACCTTTAAGCATAATTGGCTGTCGTGTTAAGCTCCCTGTCCACTGTGAGGAAATCACCGTTATAGCTTTCATATGGGAAGGAATTCAGGAGTGACTTGTTTACATTGCTACCATTTATAAAACATTTAAAGCAGCTATTCTGCTGAATAAACATTGGAGAGCCTGAAGGATAAGCATATCGCTTCAACTTCTTAAGACTAAACTTTCCAAACCATTTCCTGCCAGAGGGACCTCGCAGTAAAATTGCAAACTCTGTGCTCCAAGATGAGATAGGCAGAATTAGATTAAGCAGCTTACTGTTGACATGTCTATTGATCTGGGTTCAGCACCGTTTCCTGTCTCTGCTAGCAGTTAGATTGCTGTATACAATAACACAGTGGCCTGGTTTATGTGAAATTGGGGGACTCCGAGCATCAATTACTCCAGGAAGGCAGTGGCACTGGGAGATAAGGTTAAGCCGCTCACAGTGTTTAAGGCTGCTGAAACCCAAGCAACATATTTTCTGTCTAAATTGCTGCTTTGAAATTTGACAGCGTTCCATTTTTGTTTCTGATTTTCTTTTATTTTTTTTTTTTTCCCCCCCCCCCCTTTCCAAAGAGAGATCACCCAGTATTATTCTCTGCAGGTAGCAGTTGGGTTCTCATTATAACCACACATTGTTCCTTAGCCTTCCCTTCCTATCAGCCCTTTTGTTAAGAGTTCTTAAGGATCACCTGGAATAGGAATAGAAAATAGTTAGTCAGGAGGGAGAAAGGCATCAAATGTTATAGAAACCACACATAATAAACTAACAAAATGTTCACGGTTGTACCGATTTTGGTCCTGCATGAAAGAGATGCTTTCCTTTTTTATTTTTTTCTTCCTGTCAGGGAACACAGCATTGAATAACAGTGGCAACCAGGAAAGAAATCTCGTACCCTTGAATTTCATATTGAGTCTTCTGTTTTCTTCATAAGCAGTTCTCTCTTATGCCATGTTACCCTTTTATCTTTCTCAGACACCATTAACAGAATCAGTTGAAAGCAAAATGATGCTTTTCACATTTGAAGAAGCCTGGAGAGAATTATTCCAGGGGTCTGCTTGTGATGAACTTAACCTCTTAAACTCTGAAAGAGTGTCACGCAGAAGAGTTTTTCTCCAGGGCTTACTTTTTAAGCCTCTTTACAGGTAGCTATGTTGGTTTTATGCCACACGCATTGCCATTGTCTTAAATTCAACCTTCACAAAGAAATTCAGTATTCTCATAGATGTATTAGCAAAGTTGAGTCAGTTCTGGCATTGAAACGGGAGATCTGTGCTGTGAAGCTGATGAAAGGAAATATTTTAACAGTGACATTTGAGTTCATTTATCATGACATTTTAGGGACTTGGTGGTACATATTTTTATCTTTGAACAATCTCTCGGCAGTCTACTGCCATTAGAGTGGGGGAGGGCTCCCCTTCCACACAGAGCACAATGCTATAGAAGTCCAAAACGATACAGCAGTCAACTGTGATGAACAGAAGTAGGAGTTCTAACTGGTATGTGATAATAATGAAATGAAGTCTCTTTTTATTAATTTAATTTTTAAATAGCTTGACATGCTGTAATTAACATTGCCCCTATGCTAAAATTACAACAACATCTGAGTTTCTGTATATTGGCTCATACCTTGGTGCTATAACTGAATATAGGAATATTGGAAAGCTAACAGAACATATTTCAAGTATGCTTTAACATTTCACTGGCATAGTTTTGAGTTTTATTTTAATGAGTTGCTGATTGATGTTATTGTTGGCTTTTGGATAAGGGGCACTAAAGTATTACTAGCAGGTGGGCACTAATAAATACTTCATATTGCTTAAGGTTATAACTATCAATACAAAATCTATTCCAATTATTGCAAGGAGGCTGAACCCACCAAGTCCAATGTCAGTAAGATTTAGAATTCCATCCTCATCTAATGCTATTGTGCAGGTACATTTGTGATCTTTACAGGGAGTATCCACTCTCAGATGCTGCACTACCTCATCACAATAGGATTCTGTCATTTAGTGATTTAAATTACATCCTTTTATTTTGTTAACTCCTTTAATAACTGCCACCTTCTGCTCTTTCTTTCTTGCACCTTCTCCCTCCTGCAGAGTCTCTTTGCAGGCTCGCTAATTCTTCGGGGTTTTCCTGACACCTTCCTGTCCGTTAGTCCTGTACAGTTAATCAAGGGAACCAGGGAGCATGCCAGGGTTAGCCTGGGGTGGAGTTAATCGGGTTTGCTTTGGCTTAATTGTGCCTATTGTTATAGGAGAAATAAGCACATGGTGCAGGAGGCCGGTGCTGCTGATTGCTCGAGAGGCTCAGCTTGCGACACAACGTACAATAATGTTGCTTCTAGTTGTTAAGCTACCATTCTAACATTTTTAGCCTGGAAAGACATGAAAGTAATAGCTTTAAAGTAGATAAACTCTTACCCTGGGAAGAAAAATAAAGAGCAAATGAATAATACCCAATACAGGTATTGGTTTGGACTGCAAAAATTGTATTAGAAGTGAATCGGTTGCAGCACATCTGTATTTAACTATGAGCACTCTTCTGGCATATCTGCACATCCTCCAGCATAGCCATATAGTAAGAAAGAACCAGAGAAGAGTGATGTGGAACTGCACAAATCAGTGTCTGAAGAGATCAAAACCCCATATTGTTTTAAGGACCAGCATGACTTTATCACTGAGTACCATTGATTGTAATTTGGCTCTTTTTGCACAAAAATAATCAGAAAATTGTACACCCTTTTTAAATGCTTAATTCTGCTGAAAGTGAACTCATTTTACATGCAGATTAATTGCATTCTTTTTTACTTTGATTAAAAAGCAAGCTAAGAATGAGGAGATTTGGACAAAATAGATCTTTTGGCTGTTGGACAAAATAGATCTTTTGGCTGTTGACTCGCAGATGTGTAGATCACAGGATCACAGAATTGCTGGAGCTGGAAGGGACCTCTAGACATCATCTCGTCCAACCCCCCCACCAAAGGAGATTTGCACAGAGCACATTACACAGGATCACATCCAGGTGGGTTTGGAATCTCTCCAGAGAAGGAGACTCCACAACCTCCCTGGGCAGCCTTTTCCAGGCTCTGTCACCCTCACAGTAAAGAAGTTTTGTTCTCATATTTAGCTGGAACCTCCTGTGTCCTTTCTTGTGCCCATTGCCCCTTGTCCTGTCACTGGGCATTACTGAAAAGAGTCTGGCTCTGTCCTCCTTGCAGCCACCCTTTAGATATTTATAGGCATTGATAAGGTCTCCTCTCAGTCTTCTCTTCTCCGGGCTAAATAGTCCCAGATCTCTCAACGTTTCCTCCTAAGAAAGATGACCCAATCTCCCAGTCATCTTTGTTGCCCTCCTCTGGACTCTCTCCAGTAGTTCCCAGTCTCTGAATACAGACGTTTCTGTAGCTCTGCAGTTGTATCTGTTTGATGGTGTTGATATTGCAAAATGAACTTGTGCAAAGTGAAAAATAAAATAACACATATCAAACTATTAAAATCCAGCAAAAAGCGGTCTAAAAGCCACACAAATTAGAAAATAATAGAAATGGTTCTGCAGATGCTGTCAACTGAGCTGTTACCCAATAGTGTATGTACAAAAAAATTACCAGTTCAGCCTTTTAGAACACATTTTTTATGGCACACTTTCTTCATAGTCCCTAAGTTCCCCTCTGTCAGTGCAAGAATGAGAAGCCACAATGTGTTTAGCTGTAAGTGATGTACCTCTAATAGTGTTGTAAATAGCTCACATACACCGTGGAGTTGGTGCACACTTTCTCTTTTCATATCTGAAGTATCTGCATTGATATCACTGCAATATAATAGTAAGGGGGAAAAAAAAAACAACATCCCATGAGATTAGTATTTTTCATTATTTAACATTGTTTTCCTAGCTAAGTATGAAGGGAATTCAATCTTTTTGAGGTTTTCCAGATGACAAACTCCCAAATGGTATCAGGGCTCTCGGCGTTCGAAGGAATGTATTGTAAAAAGGTAAACACTACTTTAGTAAATTACTGGATTTTGTCAAAATTCATTCTAAAATTAATTTACAATTTGCTAAATAACAGAAGGAAACACTGCAGAACTTATTTACAATTTTTTTCTTGTTGGTTTCATGTGACAACAGCTTTAAACTGAAAGAAAATCTTTGTCTTACTCCTCAGGTAGGATCTCTCCCATGTGTATTTTATAGGTTACTCTTTCATTATGTATAAGATTTCAAATCCAGTGCCATTTTTCCCAGTCTTATACCCTTTTTTTAATTTATTTAATCTATTTGGTTTTAAACCTGTCCTCAGAACATCCTACAGCTTTTAGTTATCTAACCAGTTTTTACCCAGGAAAGCGTATGCCCATCCATTATTATATTATAATATCATATAGTTATTAATATTATTCTATCATATTATCAAAATAATGTCTAGCTATTGTTTTTTTCCCCTTTGGAGCTGAATTATTTCTCGAGAGCAGTTTGCTGGGTTCAAAGTGCATGGAAGAATAGCATGTATGCCAGTCCAGTTCACGTTAGCTTTGCACCTGGAGCTCTCATGGCTCAGTCATTCACAATTTCACTTCTTCATTGATACACCATTATCTGTACACTATTTTTATAACTGCAAGGTTTTGCACTTTGCCACAGAGGAATAGCACTAAGTTCCCTGCAACCCATTCCCCTAATTTCTCTGTAATGCACCGTGACCTTTCCCAGGGTGGTGTTTCTTTGTAGCAAGGTGAAGAGGAAGAAATATAGAGGAGTTTGCCCTTTCCAACTAATTGACCAATGTTTTTGTTTCAAAGGTAGTGTTACCTTTTGAATGCAGTTGTTAAAGATGTCATTTCTTTATTTCTTTGTTCTGCTGAATCCTCCAGTACTCTGGAATATAACGTATCTATAATCTAAAGCTTCTAGTGTAGAAAGTACAAGTTTCAGTCTAATCGGGTCAGTGTGCTTGCAAGTAATACCATTGGTAATGTTTATTACAGTACAGTAGTAACAATTACAGTAATTGTTTATCAGTTTCTTCTCCTAAATGTATTTTAACATTTTCATCTTTAAAGGATGACCTACGGGAGGAGGAGGAGTTTTTCAAACCATATATTAAAAAGAAAGAAAAAAAATCTTTTCTGTGTAGGCAATTCCTTTTATTTTAAAAAGGTAAATAAAGTCCTATGAGCAAAAGTGAAACAGGCTATAAAAACATTTTGGGGTTCTTGTGTTTTCATGAGGAAGGCTTATTTTTTGTAAATTGTTCTCAGGAAGAGTTGTGATTTGGATTGCACAAGCAGTTACAAAGTGAGACTCAATGAGGAAATAAAAGAGCTTTGCATTTACCGATTCCTCATCCAAGCCATATGGTTTAGCATGCATGGGGTTTGTTTTGCTATTTCAAGGTGGAGAAGCAGTAAAAGCAAATATTCAGAGACACATCCACAGCAGAATCTATATTCAGGTCTTTCTGAACTTAAATTTACTACCTTGCAAGTAGGAACCGAAGGTTGCCCATGATGTGGCAGAAGCTTCAGCACATGAGGCTCTGTTGTATGCTGGATAGACAGACATTCCTAATACATCAGACTTCTCCATGCTCAATTGGAAAAGCTATTAAGCAGTGACTGCAGGGCAGTGTTTTTACTTTTTCCATGTCTTGGCTTGTTTATGTTAAATCAGACTGCAGGAGGGCTGTTGCATTCTTCTGGCAGTTATTGCAAGGCTTGCTGTGGCAAATTCTATTTATGACACTTGCTGTATCCTAGGTGCAGTCAATCTTGGCAGACAGTCTGGAAGATGTCCCATCTTTGTACTTGCAGAATATAATATCTCAGTAATGCTGAGATTGTGGTGACTCACTGCGAAGGTCTCAAGTTCAACTATCACAGCAGCCAAAAAATCTAGACTCACTTTAAGTACTGGCATGACATTTGAAGCATTTTCTTGACCACTGCACGTAAAATATTAATTTTAAACTTCTGTATGGATAGTGTATGCAAATTGGAGATAAAATCCAAAAGGATAATGGCTTCTGGCCAGCTTATTTTTTTTTTTAACCAATGCAATGGTCATGTCTTGTAGGAAGAAATAACCTTACACGTGTATTTTTGTACTGAAGCTATTCTCACTGATGTATGCCCTGTCAATCATGCGATTATCCTACACAAATAACATGTTGGTGATTACAAAGATCTAGAATCTGCTGTGGTTCTGCACGAGGGTGAACACACTGAAATCATTTACTTGTACGCTAAATGCCATTCCTTAGTCCATTGTTGAGTTTCACATTAAAACCGGTGACTAACTTTTCCTTTTTGCAAGAGTCTATCTTCCTTACCAAACCAGAGACCACTACAACTTTTTGAGAACCCATTTCATATTCCCTTAGAGACTCTTTGCTTCTGAGAACAATTGCAGTTTAATTACAGAGTGAATAAAACTAAGTGACAGTAACCGCTTGAGCTACGCCGAATGGCTTTCCTGTAGGGATTTTAGGGTCTTCTGCTCCTTTTGTTTCTTACACTCTGTATTTCATAGTCAAGCAGGGAGAAATTAATCTGCCTATTTATAAAACAAACCAAGTTGGGGGCTCAGAACCCTGTAATCTAAGTGAATGGCCATCAAAGGGCCAGTGCTCATATGACTGCTGGGAGAATAATAAGACTTCTGTCGGAGAGGTTGGTTTCTTGGCTCTGTGCTGGGCTTCTGATGTGGTTTGATAAATGTGTAGAGTTGGAGGATCCATGGGATAATTGGCGTGGCCCCCCCCAAATCTCTGGGAGGTTGCCCGGAGCATCTGCCCATAAGGCATGGCCCTCAAGCTGAGCGCCCCAGCTCTGGCAATGCCATGGACTTCTTTGCCATCTTGCCATTAGCCTCGATGTAATGACAGAGCACATGGGTCCAGCTCAGTTGCTCTGTGGAAGCTGCAGCAGCAGCACGGACTAACCTTTTCCTGGCATCTCTTTTTTTTTTTTTTTTCTTTTTTTTTCTTCTTGTGCTGTATCTCATTTCCAAATTCTCCTGCAGTTTCACGTGTCTGTCATTGGCATGGAAGAGTTGACAGCTGCTACATGATGGCAAGGCAAATGTATCTTTGCCTCCTTGCAGTCTTCCTGCTTCTGACTCACCCAGTTTTTGAAAGGAGAGTAAAAGGACTTTAAGGACAAAGAATTTCTTTTGGCGCTTTGGGAGACTTTTTCTTTCTCATGATAAGAACCATGAGAATAATACATTTTGCAGGAAGGGACTTACCTGCTTTTTTAAGAACGTTACTTACAGAGTAAGTATTAATTAACTTGTGAGTCTGAAAGTGATAAGAAAAGACAAAAGAAGTGATAGAGAGCTCAACCTTGTACTTCCCAGCTGCTGACACCGGTGACTTCAGTAACAAATGCCTATCATGCCAGAAATGTGAAGAGCGTGAGGACAGGGGTTTGTTTCCCTTGTAAAAAGATAGCATACTTAATTAATTTCATCAGGCCTCTAGGCTGCTGTTGACAAAACGTGCTTACACCACAAAGTTAGGTTGCAGGTTAAGGGTAGGGTTAAGGAAGGTCTGAAGTGCTGATCCCTGGACTCAAATTACTTTTAACATTTTCTTTAATGATACAGATACAATAGTTTTGCTTAATTACACTTCGCTGTCTCAAGCAATCTTTCCCTTGAGTCACTGAAAGTTTTATTACAACGCCTTAATCTGATGATGAAAATTAATGGATTTGTCCTATCTTTTAATTTGCAAGAGTAAAATCTCCTTTTTCTAAATTTCAACCAGATTAAAAGTATCCAGTAGAGGACAATTGTGAGTTTGAAAATCTATAATCTACAATCTTGCAGCATATAATATATATAATATGTTACATTGTTATAATATAAAAGACAGTATCATAAAAAGTATCATGTTAATGACAGGATATAAACCAGCCCAAAATTCTTTTTGAAAAGATTTAGCAGTTGAAATCATGTAAGTAAAATTTAGGAAATGCTTATCTTGAATCACACAAGAACTTGAAGGATATATAGAAAAGCACGTATATGAGAAAAGGGGGGTGGGTTGGGGTGTGTGCAAAAAACAACCCGTAAAATGATGGTGAAAGCTTGAAAACACACATTTAATTTCCTACAACTTGTATATTTTGGCTTAGTTGAAGCAGAATGTATGAAGTTTGTGTTCCCTTTTAACATCAACTCAGGGCAGCCACTGGTCTGCATCCACAGTAGCTTTGAGCTTTCACTTCCATTGCGTATGCCACACAGAGAAGGGAGTTCCCCCCACTCCCACTGCAGAGGCAGGAGCTCTGGTTCAGAAGTCTCACCCTCACCTGGCCATCTCCGGGATGGGGACACCAAGGCTGCACCAAGCACATGCTACTGATGCCTTTCCTTGAGTTGTGTTGAAGTCCTTCAGGTGTAAGCTATGCTTGATAGCATGCTGAGCTATTAACACCAAGGATACGATGAAAGCCAGATAAAATCATCACCGTGGCAGAGGTAGGAATCAGTGCATGTTTTAGCAAAATGCACCCCCAGTTATTTCCTACAGAATGTGTACACTACAGGGTCTGGAGAAAATGTCTTGAGGAGCAGTTGAAGGACCTGGGCTGTTTAGTCTGGAGAAGAGGAGGCTGAGAGGAGACCTTATTGCTCTCTACAATTACCTGAAGGAGGGAGGGTGTAGTGAGGTGGGTGTTGGGCTCTTCTCCCAGGTAACTAGTGATAGGATGAGAGGAAATGGGCTTAAGTTGCCCCAGGGGAAGTTTAGGTTGGATATTAGGAAAAAAAATTTTACTGAGAGAGTGGTCTTGGAACAGGCTGCCCAGGGAGGGGGTGGAATCACCATCCCTGGAGGGGTTCAGAAACAATCTAGATGCAGCACTGCAGGGCATGGCTTAGTGGTCATGATAATGTTTAGTAGATGGTTGGACTTGATGATCTTGCAGGTCATTTCCAACCTTAATGATTCTGTGACTCTGTGATTCTAAAGAGAGCTTGCTAATCTGTTTCCTTAGAAAGCTCAGCTGTAACAATACATCCGTTCCATGTATTTTATCTTGCTTTGCCTTTTCTAGTGAGCTCCTGATTTTACATGTTCATGACAGAGGCATGGGGTTGTAATGTGAGACAGGTTGGATGTGATGAAGAAATGAACTGAGTTAAACTATGTGCAGTCTCCAAGGAATGAGAAACCGTTGGCCATCTTAGTCCTGAGAAAGGTGTGATTTAGTCTCAGCTAATTAGAGATAGGGCTGGCAGCCAGGAGGAACGTGGCTACATCTGAAAAATCATAACTTTAAAAGACCAAGTAAATATGCTGAATGTAGGTGTGAAATTGCCAAGAATTTATTTGAACACATTTTAACATAATCTAAAAATAATCCCCAGGACCTAAAAACAGTAGGAGAAGCACTTAAATTTGTACATGCCTGTTACATCATTTTTTTTAATTAACAGGTCCTACTTACCCCCTAAACTGACAAGGATTGAGACGTGTGAAATTAGTAAAATATAAATTCAGAGAAGAGCCAGAACATAACAGGATGGTGATACACCTTGCTAGGAAATTGAATATTCCTAAGGAGGAAAAAAAAAAAAAAAAAAAAAAAAAGAGAGAAAAAGTTGTATTTTGCATCTGTACACATCAAAAGTATTGTTGGTTGATTTTTATTTTTTTTCCCAAACGTACTAGGTGAAAAAAATTGCCATTTCTTAGAAGGGCCATTTGATACTTACAAAGATATTAAGAGTAATTTCACAAGTAAAATAAGAAAATAAACATTCAAGATGTTTTTTCACAGAAATAATATTTTCATTTGAAGTCAAAATGATGGATTTCCTTACTACCTTTTTCAGCTTTTCCTGCAAATTGTATGTAAATGAATGCAAATGAGCAGTCCTGACTACTAAGTTGCTTAGAAGTATAAAAATGCATAAAATTAAGATGCTCAGACAGAGCCGTGCATCTCATTTATGTAAAGAATCTTTAAATTTAAATTAGATATTTCAGCTAAAACTGTTACTGTTTCAGGTCATAAAATCTTTTTTGTGCATTACAGAGGAAGTGAGTAGAAATTTTATCATCTTCTGAAGAGCTGAAGGTAGTGTATGTGAGTGTTGGTCCTGTGTCAGGTAACCTAACAAAAAAAACCAAACCAAATAGAAAAATCTAGGAAATAACTAAAAGGACAGTGCTGCCATTTTTAACATCTTCTACCAATACGTGGTCTAAGTTCCACCAGATTTCATGACCTGTTGTCTGACTGTCTCTTCAACACTTCTGCAGTGAAGAAACCTGAAACCTAGTTGGAAAAATAAACCATGAAAACTGAAAACACAGAAATACTGGTTTTTTTAGTGAAGACCTGTTAAAACCTGGCACTACAGCCAGCAGACTCCCCACCCGACTCTAATGGTGCTATACATCATGAGAAAGGAAAATTCTCTTTGATTTTCAGTAAGATACCAGGCTTGAGTAATGCCTGTGGTGCCGTAAGGGATTAATGATTTCAGTGCTATTTATAACCATGCAAAATAAATTGTAATTTTTTTGTAGAATTACCAGAGGTTTATTTTGCTGCCCGGACAAATTCAGCAAGTAGGACTCATTAGTGTGTAAAATGAAGATAATTTATACTGAGTATCTCCCATCTTTGGATAGGTGGCTCTATGTAAATCACCTACTCTGGTCATTAGTTTAAGCTCTTTGCATTTTCTTTGCTGCGTGAGCATAAGTATGAAATATTAACTAAACTTCCTTGGAGAAAGTGCCTCCTCATGCCTCAGACTTGATGTGGGAAACATTTGCTCTTCTTGCAGACCTCCCATGTAATAGAAGGGTGAGAGCTGCATTATGGAGCTAAAATGCATAGTGGTAATTGGGTTTTAAACCAAATTGCTGTAGCTCTAGAAAGAGGAAACTAAGGTATCTCTAGAAAGCCATTCAATGAGCACTTCTGAAATATTAGGGAAAGTGTAGGGAATCTTTCAGTGGTTGATTCCATCATGATTGATCTTACAGATTTTTGAAGTAATTGATGGTATTACTTTAGTTCAGTCCGTTAGTGCAAATAATTATTAATCAATATGCACTCAGCTCTTACTTTAGAAGATAATTTTAACACATGATTTATTCTGCGTTATTTCAATTGAGCTACCTTTACAAGGAGAAAATCAATTGGCTAGTGGTCTAAAGCACTTTAATTATCTGAAGAGCTATGTTCTTTTTTTAGGCTTTTTTTTTTTAATACATTGTCCCAGAGTGGTAACCCCCTTCTGCTGGGCATGACTTTGCAATCCTCAGAAATACAGAAATTCTCTATTTCAGGTTATTTTGTCTTACAAGTTTTCAGTTCAATACTGCAAACGTACTAGGATCATCCCCCAACTTTGGAAATTAAGTAATATACAAAAGGGAGAAAAAAAATAGAGCTTTTTCCACATGAGAAAACAGTTGGTTTGGTTGGTTTGGGTTTTTGTTTTTGGGGTTTTTTTTGGTGAATGTGTCAGCACATTTGGATGTTTGCTCATTTCTAGCAAGCGTAGCAGTTGAAAGTTACAGTTAAAGGATTACGTGGTGCCAGAACTTAGACAGAGGTTTGAAATGTTATAGGACAAAAGGTGAAATCATTAATTCCTTTGCAGTGGATTTTAAATTCCTGAAATATGCATTGCTCTCTCATTATATTTATATTTACATGTTATAATATGCCTGTAAATATCTTTTGTGAGTCTGAAGCAGCGTTTGTGCCACGTCCATGAGCATGTCAATGCAGCCTTTCGAAGTAATTTGCACTTGAACTGAGGCATAAGGTTAGGAAGCCATCTGTCATTGTGAAAAATCATTAGAATAAAAAAGTGCGATACAATTTCAGTCATGTTCATGATCACAATTTGTTTCAGCTATACCAGTACAAACTCCTCTCTCGAATGCCCTTTGATAGTCCTAACAGGGTAACTTGAAAAGAGTCCTGTGCCCAAACAGACCAAATGCCAGTGACACCAAAATAAGACAGCCTGCAGACAGCTGCAGTTTGGGATGTAGGGTGGGATGCCCTGGATGTACATGGATAAGAGTTTCTGTCTATAATAACAAAAGGAGCTCCCATTCTTGAAATGGCCTGAATTTAATATCTATTCTTTATTGTATTTCTTGCATTTCTCCCAAATTAGACAATGGACATCAAATCAAAATTGAATCAAACTTCCCGTTTTCTATTTAATGAGATTATAGTCATTGTTTCTGAGTTCTCGTGGGTTTCCACAATACTGCAAGAGGAGAATCAGTTTTTCTGTTCAAACAGTACAGGAAAGATTTATTAATTTTTACCTACCCAAAAAGTTGTGTATTTTCAAGGTAGGAAAGTTTGGTTTTTAGGTTATATTTTGCTAGAAACATTCCTTAAGAACATTTCTTAGAGATTGTAAGATTTTTAAAGAGTCAAATACTAAAGAAACAGCACTACAGTCTGAGGACCCAATTACAGAAACACTTGTCCATATGTTTATTTTTGAGTCTTTAAGTACTGTGCATATGGAAAACATCACGTCCTTAGCTTCTGAGGCTTGATCTTCAAATGTAAGTGTTGTAGAAACAGGGCTTTTGAACCTTATCCCATTAGGCACCAAGTGCCTTATTTTCTGTCTGAGCTAGAAGGAGATCTGCCTTGCTCGATAGCTTGTAGCAGGTATCTCTGTTTTCCAGATAATTAGAAAGGAAGGAGTAGTTTTGCTTTAAGGTGTAAAAATATTTTTTACTTGATGTTAATTCCTACATCTGACTAAATGATTGGCTCTGCACAACCTCTGGGAGGATGCCTTGGAAGGAATGTTATGGTGGTGTGTATTTTCCTGCTAAGAGGCTGTGACTGATGACCATACTTTAAATTATGGTTTAGATGAGACAGATAGAAGCAATAACAATGGGAATATTAGAATAAATCTTGGTTCATTTCAAGTGGGTGATTAAGGTTTGGCAGTGGCTTGATTTGGGATCAAGGTTTCTATAGGAGCAAGAGAGGGGTCAGTCATTAGATTATTTGCTGCTTTTGGTACCTGAGAGTCCGTGTGCTATCGCCCCTCCTTCTGCAGAAATAACAGCTCATTTGTTTTCCTCTGTGGCTCTGCTTGTAATCTGAACTTTTGCCTTAGTGTATCTAGCTAAACTTATTAACGAGAATCCTGACCTGGTTCAAATCAACTGGATTTTTTCCATTCAATTCAGGTAATGACCTTTCTATTTTTACTTCACATGCTTTTTGAAGAACAGCTTTTAAAACCCTGGGATTCAAAGCAGTGCTATATCCTCCACCTTATGAGAAAAACATAGACGAAGAAGATGTGTTCATATAGCTAATAAATACATTTTTAACTTGGCTGGTTTAACGATATCTATTTTTGGAGGTGATTATCTCCATCACCAGATAGTCTGTCTAATGAGTATACTAAAGGTGATCTCTTTTAGCTTATTTAGTTCAACTTCCGACAGAAGTGAACTATTCAGGGTAGTGTATTTAGAAAAGTCTATTTTTAAAGAGTTCTAACGCTAGAACAAAGGACAGGAGATCATGATGATACGCTGGTAGGGCTGCCACATGCAGAAGTACAATAGCGAGCACCTCTGACTGCGGAGGAACTGTCGAAGCACTGTAAAATCTAGTTCGTATGTGTGAAAGATCAAGCAGGTTAACTCCTGGGATTTTTTTTCTATCAAGATACTTTCTTCCTTCCATTCTGTTGCCTGCTGTCTTCAGAGCGCAGTGGTATTGAGGCTCTGCAGATTTAAAACATCTGTCTTTCCCTCTCCAGTGTACTATAGGATAGCGTTCAAATTTAGCAGTCATTAAAAGTTTTAGCTGACATGTTAGGCTGCCTTTGTTTTTAGGAATTTTTATTGTCCACAAGGCTACGGGCTAAGTAGGAATGCCAGTGTTTCCTCTGAAATGACTCTATTATTAATTTTTTTTTTTTTTTTAATATTTTCAGCCATTATTATGGAATTCAGATCCACCTAATAAAGTTGAGATTAGGGCCCTAGATTCTTTTCTGTTGCCCAATTTAGTGTTTTCATCACTGCTTGAGTTCTAATCTTGAGACACATGAAAACAACACCAGGCTTGGTATTGTTGTAAGGAAATTGTTCACAGTGTTATAGTAAAATGAAGTTGGAAAAAGATTAATTTTACTGACTTTAAATAGTTGATAATGTACTTCTATAAACTACTGGAATTTTCATATTGCAGTGAATTTGATGGATTTGGCTGCTTGGGTACAAATAAGTATGAACTTAAAACTCCTATACATTAAAACTATGTCTCGAGAATAACTCATAGTTTATGTTTTCAGGTTGTACAAGGCAAAGATAATGTCTTTATTGGTACTCACCACAGGCTTAAGCTTTCAGTTTTGAACTCACATAAAAATGACTTAATTTATGAGCTATGTCATGTTGGTGTTGGATAACTAGATAGAAGATAAATCTATCCTTAATACAAATCGGTCTGTGTTGATGATGTTGGATATAATTTATACCGAAAGACCAGTTTTGTTGTGAGAAAAAGAGCAGTTTTATGTGACAGCTTTAGATGTAGACACGGTTATTAATCCTTGATCATTGCATATATTCTAGGGAATATTTCTGTATTTTGCACCTCATTTAATATTTGAAAATAGTTTGGTGGGGGTTTTTTTCATGTTATGCTTATTCGCAGCAAAAAAACAAAATGTGGTGTTGTGCTAAAGGTTCAACATTTCTATTGTTTATAACCATTTTCTATAATCTCTGCTGAGAACTACTTCTGCCATATTCAATAAAAGCAAGTTTCCAGGGGACAGGTCTCAGATCTTTGTTGAGATCCAAGATGTCATCTGATGGTCATATAGAATAAAGACAGTTACAGATGTCCCCTTCATGTTGTGTTTTGGGAATACAGGACTCGTGGCTTATTTCAGGAGAGGTCTCCTTGTCCTTTATTAACTGGATGTAACATAAATAACATGCAATTAGCATATGCTAATAAGCAATATTCAGCTGAAATGTCAGTGTCCAAGCAGCTTAGACAACATCTGTTTGAGCAAGACATGCAGTACACGTTATGGCCATGTTTTACAGAACACCACTTAACCAAAATTCTTGCTTAACCCAAGTTTGCTTATATCCCCCAGGGTTGCACAGCACACAGACACAAGTCAGCTTAGCTGAGCACAGTCCCTGTAAAGCTGGCATTTTGGAAGCCAGCTGGCATCTTTCTGCTGTTTTCTGGGATTGAGAACATGAAACACAGCCTGTTTGTGAGGAGAGGAGTCCAGCGAGCCTTGGAAAAGCTGAGAAAATCTTTTTCTTTCTGATAAAATAAATGAGATTTTAGCTGAAGGTTTTAATGTCCCTCAAGACATTTGACTGAGCATGAAGATGGAGGTGTAGAAATGTGTCACTATGGCCTATCTGCAACTCTGTAAATGATGCGTGTATGTATATCCATATAAATACTGATCTGTGAGTGAAAATAACACAAGAAACTAAGACTACATTTCTAAATGTGATATTCTGCCAGAATATCAAGTCCCTTTTTCAAGAAGACCATAAACTTCTTTGCACTGATAATTTATTTTTAAAATTTGATAACTCTGCTCTGTGTTTGTGGTCCTGTGCAAACTGCCCATTTTTTGTAGGGCTTGCTTTTAAAGTCAGCTTTTGTTTCTCATTTATGTCCTCTCTACTGGTCAGTGTCCAGTGTATTTTTTGTTTGTTCTAATTGCTCCAGCCATGATTCTGTGGAGTGATAGCTCTTCTGCAGTCAACAAAACAATTTCTTTTATTACCAAGGCTATTTTTTCCACTATTACCTTGACTTGAAGAATGAATTTGCTTCATTGTATTAGAGAGAATATTTTCTGACAGCTTTTGAGTACAGATCATTAAAAAATTACCAGTTTGAAATGTTGACTTTTGTCTCTTTCTTTGTCTCCTTCTATCTCAAAAATAGCTTATCACATCTTTCAACTTTCTAAATAATTAAATCTTCTTGAAAAGTCATGCATATTCTGTGTTGGGTAGAACAGGTTGTAATTAAGCAGAGTTATTAACGATTTTGTTGTTGATAAATTTGGGCCCACCTCTGCTCTTGCAGATATGAGTTGACTTTATTGGTCTGATCTTTCTCCATAGAGGTAACTTGTAAAACTGGACTAACAGAACAGAAAACTGTACCAAAAATCACGTGTTTGCTCTATGAATAGTAGAAGATTCACCGTGTTTTAACTGCCCATTTATTTACATTTAACAGCTCCTGTTGTGTAAATGATGAGGTAGGTAAACAAGTGCTTCATTGCCACTTAACAATTGTCAGCTGATTTAGGAAACGAATTACTTTTACTCCTTTGGAAGAAAACAGGAATGTTTTACACTCCGGAGTGTATCCAAATCCAAGCCATGCACCAAGACCAGAGTTCTGTTTAGGAACTGTCTGTGTTGAGCAAAGGATATTTTAGGATGTTTTATCCCAACTATCAGTATCAAAAAAGAGCCTCACCATTTCCTCACTGCGTTTATAATTGTAAGCTCTTAATAATGGATTTCCAAGTAAACCCAGAGCATTTTGTTGTTTGGAAGTTTGTCCATCAGCTACTTAAAACCCTCAGGTACTTGCATTTTAAAATATCTTATTTTTGTTCTGCTTCTCACATACCTATCCTTCCTTCACTTGATTTGTCTGTATAAAGACCTTCCTGGCCCATAGCTGAAATTACTGAGTGGTTTTCCTGTGACTGTTTTGGTGATGATATTTTGTAAAAGAGCACTGCTGCTATTTTTTCCTGCTTCATTAGAGCGTTGCCTGTTCCCTTATTTGAGCCTAAAATTATGCTCTCCTAAAAGATAGGAGATGTAAGAACTTGCAGAGATTTCAGCCCCTCGTATTTACATGTTTACATTTTGTTTTTCTGACAAGAATGAAAAAAAAAAAAAGAACTATTTTATTCTTTTTGAAAGAAGAGCTTTTTTTTCATGCAGTAGAAATGTGATCTGTGATTAGAACTGTAGACTTATTGTTCAGATTAAAAAGGTAAGCAGAGCTTCATTTTAACACTTGGGGCAATTCTTTCATCCTTAACTTTCAGGACTGAACACTGAAGCACCAGTTAGACTTCCCCAGCTGTTTACTCAGTAGAGAGAGATGGTCTGAAATGTGCTTCCTGAAAAGCTGGTTTCCCCTCTATTAAGGGCAGACTGCTAAGGGACCTGAATTGCCTAACTTGAGTTCCCTCTCCTGATGGTCTCCTTATCCTGAGGCAGTAAAAAGAGTGTCTGTGTAACTCAAGAAGGTAAATACTCTTGCTCTATCACCATGAGGGCAGAGAGGGACTATCAAAGCACCTCTGATGTTCAGTTGAAAAGACTGAATTCCCACAATTTTAGAGGGATCTTGTTGATTGTGATGTGCTGTTAAGGTGGGAATATCTGGTTTTTAGTGCTTGGGGTCAGTTTAGTCGCCTAAAACTTTCACCGAATAAATGAATGGGAGAGGAAAAATCAGGATGAGAGGAGGAGAAGGAGAAACCATGGAATCTTTTAGTAATTTTACCTAAATTGAAATCCATCTGGTGTTTTTAATTTTTTTGAAATACATTACACAAAATAGAATCTGTTTCTACTTTCATGAATTTCTTTTTCTGCTACAGTGACCCATAGGCTTGTATTCAATTATTTATAATGATGTATCAGTAGCTGTGGCGGGTTCAGATCTAATATGCTAATGGCAGTACTGTATCAGTGTAGGAACTTAAAAATGAGGTGGAATGAAACATTTTAAAGTAATGCTTTAGTTTCTTCTATTAACCCTTAATAGCTTCAACTCGTCTGTGCAGATCTATTTTTTCTAAGGAACAGTTGAATATGAGTTTTTAGAGGTTCGTTCTTTCCATTGATGCTTTGTAAGGGTCTCAAATTCATGCAAATGGTTCACAAATTCATGAAAATGGCAACGTACTTCCATCAAAAGATTGCATGTAAGCATTTCAAGTCTGTGTCCTTTCTGTCATGAGCACTACAGCTGATGTCTTTCTGATTCCCAGTGTGTTTTGCAGTAAATCAAGACACAGTAAATGAGGGCAATTCAGACTCCATCCTCAACTCCTTGTTCATATTCCCCATGGGGAAATTTCCCTTCTGTATTTCTCTCAGCATTGCAGCTCAGATGTGTTCCACTTTTAAACAAGGATTTGGCCCTGGCATCTTTTTGATGTAACTTCTTACGGTATTATCAGTGCTTGTCAACCCAAGATCTAAGGTGCTTGAAGAAGTCTCAAGATTAAATTTTTTCTGTTCTTTAGACTCACGTTATTGATTTGGGGGCCTTTAGAGATTTAGTGGCTTCTGTCTGCAGGTTTTTTCTGTGCCAGCCATGTGATTAGGTTTTACTTTAAAGGAGAAAAACATTTATTTAAGCAGTAGAACTGCAAGTCGTTTGTCCTACAGATTTTTGTCCTGTATTTTCTAAACTCTTTCTCCTCAGCAGGATAGCATGAGCTCCCTGCCTATTACATTCCCACCAGAAAAGAAGCAGCAATTGTACAAAGTTCATGATGTCTAAAGCCACACGCATGCCAAGTAGGCAGGACAGGTATGTTGGTCAACCAGCTGGCAGCTCCACAGCAGTGTCTCGAGGCTGACTTATGACCACATTTCCAATGCAGGGGCCAGCAATTTCAGCTTCTGTCCTCGACCCAGACAGTGATTTCTATAAAACTCTTAGGAACTTAATTATTTTTGAGACTTTTATCCCTAATTTTAACTTAAATCAGCCTGTAGGTTCAAAAGTTATTAGAAAGCTCTTCCCAGATTGAAATGCAGACCAGTGTGATCATAAAAGCTTCCTTTTCTTAGGAAACTAGATTAAAAATGTAAGGGATGTGTAACTCCCATCAGTTGGTGCTTTGGGAAAATGCTTAAATGTCATAAGACTAGGGATTAAATCATGAGACTTGGATAACAGAACTGTTATATACTGCTCATAAACTGATCTAATTTCTCAGATATAAAATGTGAGCGCGGGCTGTGCAGTTTTGAGAACATTTTTCCTATTTACCATGGCAGACTATTGGCAGGAGGAAGCAAAACTGCCTGTTACATAGGCACGATAAAACTACAGCCACTAAATGGCAGCTGAGGTGGAAACCCCAGACAGAGGGCTTTCATTAGGAGAATAACAGCCTCTGTTCTCCACCAGCATTGCTAGTCACTAGTGATTTTATAACCACAGAAAGCTCTGTGAATTTAATTGCTGGAAGTTTCCTTCTTACTTCTTTTAACAGCATCTAAAATTCATGCTCAGGGACACCAATCAATCAGGAAACAAATCTTTGCTCTAAGTTAGCCTTTGCAGGTGGTTTAAAGAAAATTGAATTCTTTCCCACCTGGCCATGTGCAACAACACCTTTATCCTCTTGATGAGGCCAAAGTGAAAGTCTCTAAGCTCACTGTCAGCACTGCTGCAGTTGACTGGCAAGCCTGGGGTGCTAAAAAAGTTGTTCAGGTGTCAAACTTTGCCCCTGAGACAAAACATATTACTTCTTATTTTTTAGAGTGCCTGTTATTTTGCCTGAAATTACGTAGCTGAATCTTTCCCAGAAGTGACAGCAATAAACAACTGTACCACTTTCAGAGTCAGCAATTATAAATGCTAATTGTATGTTCTAATGGATAAACAGGGGGGGCTCTTCTAACAAGAACATAATATATCCTTTTTTTTTTTTTTCTCTTTATCATAATGTCCACAGAGGTCTAATTATTCGGTTTGCTGCATGTCTATCATGTGGTAATTTCATAGTATTTCTACTGTGTGGTGTATTTTCTACATTAATGTGCAACTTAGCAAAATCTTCCTATGTTTTCTGCTTGTTTCCTCCTGAACACGTCATGCCATTTGTCAAGTGATTTAAGAGCGCCCTTGACCTTAAAAATAAAATAAAGCAAGATCACTGTATAAAAAATGTGAACAACTTTTAAAGCAGCCTGTACTGTACCTTCTCCCACTCAATCCAAGAGCTATTGGACAGCATCATTCATTACTCACTGTTGCTGAAGCAGATGAAATTACATGGTGCAAGTCTCCTTATTCATAATAATATTTGGTTTATATCATGAAAGATT
The DNA here is from genome assembly GCA_024611175.1 of Megaceryle torquata. Taxonomy (NCBI): domain Eukaryota; kingdom Metazoa; phylum Chordata; class Aves; order Coraciiformes; family Cerylidae; genus Megaceryle; species Megaceryle torquata. Next base: position 252,883 of record JANIJG010025364.1, read on the forward strand.
TAATTTTCAGTAAAGAGTACAGCACTGAATTATATATAATATACTGCATGTTAGCCAAAAACACTGACAGTCCATTTCAAGCACCTGTACCAATATTTTTATGAGGGGTGTACTTTATCACTGAACTAACTGAGATCACATTTACATTAGTGCTTAAAATTCAGTGGAAGAAAATTATGTGACCTGGGTATGACGGATATACCATAAGAGTTTAAACACTTATTTCTGTTTAGGAATTTAAGAGATTTGGAAAGCACAAGCACAATGCAGACCTAGTGCAGTGTGACAAATATAATTTCTCTTGAAGCTTCTCAGTCATCACATAAAATTGACTGGTTTAAATCGGGGGGGGGGGGGGGGGGGGGGGGAAATTGTAGCTTTCCTTCCGGTGAAAGGAAGATTTTTTTGGTGTTTTTTTTAAAGTTGGTATTTTTTTTTTTATTGTGA
>JANIJG010025364.1:253339-265687 GCA_024611175.1 Megaceryle torquata
CAGTCGTGGAATTGTTTTTGTGGGTATTGGTTGATGGTGGGGGGTGGGTGGGGGTGGGGGGGGGCGGGGGGGGGGGGGGGGGAGGGAGTAATATTGCACTTCTCCTACTGTGAAACTGATAATTCTTAGTAATGTCTTTTAAAATTGGTCAGTTCCTCTATCATGTAGAGTGAAATACTGCTCTTCTTGAATGCTAGGTTTTCAAGAAGGGGGCTGCTCTGCCTGCTCTTCAAAGGGGAAATTCTTTAGACCAAGTGTGAAACTGGAGCAGTGTCTCAGGTCATTGTATTGCCACTTGGGAGCATATTTCAGTTTACCTTTCATCCTTTTTGCTTGTTCCAGTGTGTTCTGTATATGAGAAATGAGAGCAGGATGTGTGAAGTGGAAAGGGAGAAATAATATACTTACTATAATAATTAATTATTAATTTGTTATAATATAATTAATAATTTACTTACATTCATATAGCAAGAGATCATAAGAGAGAGCGCATCATTTTAAGAAAGGATACCCTGCTGTGTGTGCTAAAGTGGCTTTTGCTTATCATCTGAGGGACCTTAGATAGAAACCCGCACAAATTCTTCATATTCTTTAATTATAGAATAGAATCATACAATCGTTTTGGTTGGAAGATCATCAAGTCCAACCATTAACCCAGGGATGCCAGGTCACCACTGAACCGTGTCCCTCAGCATCACATCTGTATATCTTGTAACAGCCTCCAGGGATGGTGACTCCACCACTTCCCTGAGCAGCCTGTTCCAGTGCAATACAACCCTTTCTGTGAAGAAATGTTTCCTAATATCCACACTAAACCTCCCTGGCACAACTTGAGGCCGTTTCCTCTTGTCCTGTCTAGGATGCCACCTTCACGATGTAGTTTTTAGAGAAAAGTCTTCAAGAAGGTTACATGGTTCAAGAAGTTGTTTCTTTTATCTGTGGGTCATCTTTTTATTTTCCCAAGATTACGATCAGTAAAAGCAGGGATAAGTGTTGCTCGGGGCCAACCATAATCCTCGAGTCCCTGAGTTGGCCAAGGCCATGACATGCTTTCCTATATCTCCCTTTCCCTCTCTTCAGCGTACTCCTCTGAGGAGGGAGGTTCAAGGGGAGTGCCAGCTGAATCAGTTTGCCTTGCCGAGGAGTCTGCCACCGTACACAAAATATCAGTAGACAGATGTCCAGCACAAAATGGAATAGAGATAGAGATATGCCCCATGTCAGCCTGAAAGTTCTCCTGATTCTAAAGAGGACTCTAAAGAGCTGTTTCAGTTGGAGAGTCCTAATTGTGTGTATTCATATGTGCAGCCAAACACACACACTTTGGGGAAACCAATTACAGTGCATAATGAACAAAAAAAATTAATATATATATATTTTTAAGTATTTCTTTCAGCTCTGTAGTTCATTTGTTCCTCTAAAATAATCCATATATTTCTTTTTGTAATGAGTGTCTATTATCATGCAAATGCCACAGCTATTAGCAAATCTTTCGATCAGCAGAAAAGTTTAACTCTTACCTTGCTACAACTCTTGGTAGATTCATAGTTAAAGTAAATAAAGAGGGTCTTGCACAGCCAAGTGCCTCTTGACTCCAGAAACTCTATAGTGCACTTATCCATCATAGCTGGGAGCTCTGGGAGTAGTCCAAACCAGCTCATTTTCAGCAGGTGAAAGTGGAGGGTACATATTAGTTTACTAACTGTTATATAGAGCTGACTTAGGCTTGTGCCTATCATTATAATCTTGGTTACAATTTGGGTTTCAGTATCTCATTGAGGGCACAGGTTGAGTTGGTCCCTGATGACATCAGGTATGTTTGCACAGATCTCATTCGAAACACAACAGAACTAATAAATAATCTTGAAATGCAGGAGATAGGAACAGTAAACACGGGAGAACGTGTTTATTCTCTTATTTTTTGCATCAAAATAATTTTACAAAAGGCATTAAAATTAATTTCAGCCCCACAGCTCCTCTGTCGACTAAGGAAATTCTATCCATGCAAAAGGGTTAATGTGGGTGATATTTACCTCTGTGCCAAAATATGTTCCCTATGAAAAAGTAACAGGGTTACTGGTCTTTTGAAATTACTTCATACTTTTTGTCTGGAATTTCATCATCTATTCCTCTTTGCCTTGTTCAGTTTGGTATTTCTAATTTCAATTTAATGTTTCAGGTGAGAGAAAAAATAACCATATATATTGTAAATTCTTCCAGAGGTTAATCACCCTTATTGTGATAAAATATACTGTTCTTTTAATAGACATCCATTGGAAAGTGTAGTGACAAGAGCTGCAAATTACTTTAACATTATCCCTGTCACTTGCAAATATATGTGACTTCTCTGATCTGCACATCCAGGTGCAAGAATTCACAAAATATACAAGTTCTGAGAGCCACTGTGCTACAGTAAAAATACATTTTCTGTTAGTTATTTATTAGCAGTGCTAGGATATTTTTAGTTATCCCTGCTGTCCACAATTTTGTTCTGAGGTATTTAGGTTTTCCCATGTATCTTGAGTCTGGTGCTCAGTCCCGTTGGCACTTTATAATGCATAACTTTACAATATCACCAAAGATATTCCCATTAGGTGTTGGTTCCTCATTTAAAATTTCTTTATTCAGATTCTCAGTGTTCTTTAATGTGTTTGATATATAAGCCGTGTTGATTTTGTGCCATGCTACTTTTTCGTCTGAGATATAATAGGGAGAGATATTTATACAGAAATTAAAGCAAGTATTTTCAAAAGTTATCTTCATCTACTGAATTTGTAATATCATCACAAAATGACATGAAATTTCCTAAGAAGACCTGTTTTCTATTAAACAGTGTTGATTGGTATTAATCATGCTACCACTCAATCCAACTGATTGCCTCTTTTCACATTATTTTCACAATTTTTCCTTACAATGATGTCATGTTGAGATGATCCCACTTGCTTCTTTGAAATGTTGATACGTTGTCTGTTTTTCTAGATTTTAGTGCTTCTTGTGTGTTACAGTAGATACAATACTTCAAAATTATTGTCCAGAGGAAACCCTCAGACCATTCCTTAGAAATTATAAACCGCAAGTAATTTGAATTTGTAGATTTGAAAACAATTCATTCTCATAAGAAAGCTGTATTGTTTACATTATTTAAAACAAAAATGAAATGATCACAGAATTCTTTTTTTCTGTGATTCCATGAGTTTGGGATGGGGGGGTGGGTATTGCTGTAGGCTGTTTAGCCCACATTAGAAAGTAATGTCTGTTTATTGTGAAGTTTAAAATGAATGCTACCGCCTCACAATTTTTCTGTATTTACTATCAACCATTAATGCAAAATTCATGCAAATAGTTATTACTTCATATGCTAAATAAAACTCTACAAACATCACAACGTTTCAAATGAATTTTGAAACTATGCAGCTGAACGTTTATTAACAGTATTTAACATATTTCTAAACCTCTGTGCCTTATATTTTGGGAATAGTTAGGTTTATTTTATTTTAAAATCCATTCAAGTCTATAGTTCTGCTTTTCTGTTTCTTTACATCTTTAAAATTTTATTTTGACATCGACAAACAGAATATACAAATGCCAGCAGAATTCTCATACTATGTTGGGAAGCTTTTTAGTAGCCAAGGCAACTGTATGCCAAGAGTTTGAGATGCTGGAGGCTCTTTTTTTTTTTCTCTTGAGCAGGGACACTTTGAAAAATCAGGGCATAATTATTGCTTAGTTTTAAATAACAGTCCAAGAAGTTTACATCATAAATTCAATTTACTTTCTCTAAGAAAATGACCAATATGAAGTTTTCTTTCTGCCTAGGTTTGAAAAGAATAAGTTAGCTAATGCTTGCTGGCTTTCAAGAGCTGTCTGGAATTTGAAAAAGCAACACTTCCAGATTGCCTGGTTCAAAATAAAGGGTTATATGGTCTTGCAGTGTTGAAAAAAACAATCAAGGGAATACCAATACTTTATCGTTCCTGGGTTTGTTACTTAAGAGAGAATCATATCCATACTTTACAACGTTTTGCCCGTTTCCTTAAGGCTTTTTGCAGCATGCATTGATTGTTGCTGCTAATTGGAAGAGTAATTGAAACACGCCTGCCTCTTCTGTTTTACAGCCAGGCATTGTCATTAGCAAAAGTTATGCCCTCTGACCCCCGAGCTCTCAGGGGTCAAAATATATTGTTATATTGCAGTGCAGTATTTCGTAACAAAAACATGGCTGTGGTACAGCTTAAACATTTTGGCATTTTTTTTTAAGTGAAAAGAGTAGCTTATCAAACAAAAGAATGACCTGCTAACTATATTTATCTTACACTTTGAGTAACTGCTGGCAAAATACAGAGTCCTGAGATGTACTGTGTAAATATTTTATGAAGGAAGCTTCTCCAGCAGAGATGTTAATAATTTAAAATATGATGTACTACATACTGAGTTTTAGGCATAGACATTTAGTAATAAATTTGTATTTTGTATGAAAGCCTAGTAAATGACTCCCTTGCCACGTATTTTGCGTTACAATTGTGTTTGCATGTCTTCCTTCATAAATTATGCCTATGTATATACATGTCACAATAAACTTGGATTTTTAAACCAGAGATGATTCCAGGGTCCATTTAGAAAGGATTGTGGAGCACACCTAAAAAAGATGTAGCCTCCAGGTCAATAGTGTACGCCTCCAAGAAACCAGTAATTTGTTGGAGGTGTACATTTATTTTGGTTTTCCTCTAAAGCTTCCTACTCATAGGGTGATTCAAGGAAGAATGGTCCTCCAGAAAAGCAACTATTGTTTTTAAGACAGGTTTTATTCTGTTAAGCATGGCTGCAGTGAGGGCAGCATTCATCTTTAACCCATTAGCCAGTCAGTTAGAGAAGCTGCCCAGGAATCACAGGACCTACTTTGTAGATGCTTTTCTATCCACATCCCAGTCCAAGGCATATAACTCCTCTGGGCTGAGCTTTAAATGCACTTGGTTTAGAAAACTAATTTATGGTATTTTGCATATTGAACTCCTTGGATTGTTTCAGAATAATGTTTGCGGTGATAAATTTTCACATTGTATTTCCAATTTTCCCAGGATTCGTGCTGTGGAAACAAAGTAGATAGACCACACAACAACAAATCAGTGTAAGGGTGGGTTTATAAATGTGTCAGTCAAAAATTGTCTTTTAATTCTTCAGGTTTACAATTTTAGTTGCCAATTCTGCTTTTTGTATTGCACTCTTATCTTTTTGTCCTTAGTTACACTTGCTGTTTTATTATCCCATGTTTTTTTAATAGGAAATTAAGTTTCTGCTCTGTGTAGAATTAACCAGAGAGCATCCTGAACAAGCAGCTATGTTCCAATATGTCAGAATAGGTTTACCATTTCATACATGTATGATATTTATGGCTGCAATATAATAAAATATTTAATGTTCAGATTATATCTCTTCTGTTCTAAAATTCAAAACGTTTTCTGTCAGGTAGGAGTATTACATCTCAGTATTAACTATCTCTCTGCATCAGATAATGCTCCCTATTTGTATTTGTTAATGAGTGCAGACATTCATATTTTAGTACCTGATGGGGATGTAAGAGACAGAATATAGATTTTTTTTCCCCTTAAATTAGAAAATTATCTGAACGGATGGTTGATTAATAATCATTCTAAATTAAAGTGCTTTCATAAGCTACCACACAGTACCTCACTTTTAAAAAATCAATCTTTCAAAGCTGTCACTTTTGTCATTTGTGAAGCATTTGTTGAGGAGGAAAGAGAATATTTGTCCTAATTCTAAGCTCCCTAAGCTGTGCCAAGGAGAAAAAAAAAAAAAAAAAGTCATCCTGCTAATGCACTGTATTGCAACAGAGATTAAATTGATCAGTCTGCTTAAGTATTTCCAGAGTGTCCCTGGCTGTAATATCTGGGCTCTGTATTGATGTGCTGTACAGTGCACTAATAGGTAATAGAAAATATTTGAATAGCTAGCAGTAGATCTCATTCCACAAATGACTTTTACCATGGTGGATTATTGAAATCATAAGCCTGGTGTTTGAAAGGCCTGAGACTTTGGTGAAATGCTAAAAAGAAAAGAGGAGCAAATTTCTCAACTTGCATTAGCCTTTTCTGGGGATGGGATGGCTCTGAGCCTGCCCAGGGAACTTTCCCACAGACATTTATTGCAGGACTGGGACTGAAACCGAGGGTGAGAGACAGTAATTTATAAGTACTGATCCTGGATCTGTCATCTCCTCTCTGAGTGGTTTTAACACAGAATTCTGCCGCAATTTCCTCTTCTTAATGAGCCAGCAAGGATGAATCAGTTAATGTTTGAACGTATCTTTGAAAATGTTACAGGCTGTTCTTGTTTGACTTTCATTAAGATTTTATTTTAATCTAAGACGACAAGTCAAACACAAAAGATATGCAAAGTACTCCATATTTTGGCCAAAGCCTCTTTAGAACACTGTACCTGGATATCAGAAAGAAAATAATAATAATAATGGAAAAAGAGAAAAAGAGAGGGAGAAAGACTGGATAACACATTAAGTGCCTTTAGTGAGCTCATGCCTCCTGGTATGGCTGACCTGGAATACCTAATGCTGAAGATTCTTGCAAAGGGCCTGGTCCTGGGGCTTGCACAAGGCCCAGCACACACTGCAGTAAGAATTTGTAGTTTTGCCACGAGTGAACTTCCCATCATAATGGATGTGTTCAATAAGCTCAACGTATTGAATTTGAGCACAGAGGTGTAGTTTTTAGAGTGATTCGAGGAGTTTTGGGTGCTGAGGCCCAACAAATGCCATTTTTGACCTCTTAATAAATTACAAATACACGACTGAGGGGTTCAGGGTGTGGATGCATTGCTTTTCCTCTCTTGCAAACAGGGAAGAAGACCCTGGGAAGGAGTGCTCTGCTGACTGGTGGTGTTCTTTGTTACTTTCTTCCTCTGTAGTTGCTTTTATTGCCTTTGGACATGCTGTAAAGAAACACCAATCTCTCTCCTCTGTCACATTAACTCGCAGGCTGCTCAGCAGCCCTCAAAGTCTCACAGAGGTCGCAACATTTCTTTAATCATATATATCTATCTTACTTTTCTTGTGACTTCCCAGTTTCCGTGCTGTTGTGTCAGGAAAAAAAAAAGCATACAATATTAACCTTTGGGTATTTGATTTGTTGGTATCCCCAAGAGGAAGCTGAAAGCAGACCAGATCACAGTTTGTTGATTGTGCTTCTTGTTCTGAATTTATATCATATTTAATTAATCTCATTCTTCATGTCATCCAGTAGTCACCTGAAAGGGCCAGAAATACTCTGACTTGGCAAGGCAGGTGGGGAACGGGGTCTTTGTGTGGAGTTTCAGGGCTTAGACACATCTTGGGAAGTGACGTTCCTTGTCACACTGACAAACGCTGCTTGTGCACTTCATGCTTAAATTCAGGCATGAGCTGGACACGCCTTTTGAACTTAGGACACTTTTTCCTATGTTCTCATTGGTAGAGACCTGCATACGAAAGGGAAAGGGTTTGTTTTCTTTGTAATGTGAAATGTAGTCCTCAAAGGACCTGTCTAGGCATTTCATGTAGTCTATGTCTTGGTTCTGGTTGTAGTCTCTCTTTTCATGACATGAGTTTCTTAGGCCTTTATTGTCTTTTGTACTGAGAGGATTTTTTTTTTTTTTCTTAGATTGCTTCACAGCTTTTGAGCTGTTCCTGTCGAGAGGGTGGAAAAGGAGGGGAATCTTCTGAAGTGTAGTGGCTACAGGGAGCAGGGATGGGGGGATTTTGCTGACCTTCCAGTCCTGCGCTGTAGTGAGACATTCACCTTGCGAAAAGGCAAAACTACTTTTCTGCACCTACTAAGTTTTCAGACAAAAACAAAGGGATGCTGTATTTCCAAGTCTCAGAGGTCAAACTTTCATTATTTCACTGTGTGCAGAATCATAGAATCATTTTGGTTGGAAGAGACCTTCAAGATCATAAAGTCCAACCATTAATCCAGCCAGATCACCACTCAACCATGTTCCTAAGTGCCACATCAACACATCTTTTAAATGCCTCAAGGGATGGTGACTCCACAACTTCCCTGGACAGCCTGACTGAGGGCTTTACAATCCTTTCTGTGAAGAATGTTTTCCTAATATCCAACTGAAACCTCCTCTGACATAACTTGAGGCCATTTCCTCTTGTTCTATTGCTTTTTACATGGGAGAACAGATCAACCCCCATCTAGCTACAACCTTCTGTCAGGAAGTTGTAGAGAGCGAGAAGTTCTCCCCTGAGCCTCCTCTTCTCCAGGATAAGCAACCCCTGTTCCTTCAGCTGCTCCTCACAAGACTTGTTTTCTAGACGCTTCACCAGCTTCACTGTCCTTCTTAGAACATGCTCCAGTACGTTAATGTCCTTCTTTTAGGCCCAAAACTGAACACAGTATTTGAGATGTGGCCTCACCAGTGCTGAGTACAGGGGGAATGCTCATTTCCCTTGTCCTGCTGGTCATGCTTGTGTTGATACATGCTAGGATGCTGGTGGCCTTCTTGGGCACCTGGGCACACTACTGGCTCATATTCAGATGGCTGTTTGACCAACACCGCCAGGTCCTTTTCCACCGGGCAGCTTTCCAGCCATTCTTCCCCAAGCCTATAGCGCTGCAGGGGGCTGTTGTGACCCAAGTGCAAGACCTGTCACTTGGCCTTGTTGAACCTCATAGCATAGGCCATACACCCTGTCCAGATCCCTCTGTAGAGCCTCAAAAAGTACTCAAAAGTTAAAGGAAGCAAACTTTCCTTTAGGACGCCACTCACCAAGATTTATTTCCTACAGTGACTTTTCCTTCTCTGCATGCTGGTGTGGTATCTCCAGGCTTTTTTCTAATTCTCATGTGGCTTTGCCTTCTCCTTCCTTCCCTCTCTTGCCTGTCTCTGCTCCTTCCTCAGTTAAAATACTGGTCTTCACCTTCCTAGTCTCAGTCTCATAGTGTGGGAGTGAGTCCTTTCTGTATTTTGGCATCTACAAGTCTGACTTTGGTCAAAGTCCTTTTTATATCCAGTAGAAAGAAAGATGGCTCTGCAGAGGGCATATCCTCTGGGATCCTTAGGTGTCTAAGGTAAGTTTTGAAGCTATCATTCATTGTCACCCTATACCTATTTCTCTCCCTAGATTAAAAACTGACAAGCTTTCACTCAGGCTTTTAACTTTAGATGTCTAAAATTTGAGTGAGATGGTCCTCACCATTATTATTTATAGAGTTTCCCTTGCCCCTCTTAAGGTCTTTGTTTCTTTACAGATTTCCTAAACTCCATTCTTCTTTCTGTCTTTTTTTCCCATGTCTTCTCCAGTCATACTGTCACATTTTCATTATCCTAGTCTCCTGTTCCCCTTCAGATTTGTGCATAAGTACTTCATCAGCCTTTAAATCTCCTGATATCTCCATAGACATATGTTTGTTCCTCTTCCTCCCTGCCTGGAAGTTCCCTTAGCTCTCCTCTAATCTCTACTCTTCCAAAAATTGCTTTCCCCACATGAGTTCTCCACACTCCTCTTCATTTCTTCCCTAGTTGATCTGCAGAAGAAAATAAGGGCAGAGATGTTGTGGATAATGTCGTTCCTACTTTTACACCAGCTAAAACACATTCAAGGAGTGCTCAGCCTATTTTGACTGTTGTGCTCTCCTCCTCCCCATTCCCTCTCCCCAGCATCCTACAACACTACTAGGAATTTCCCAGCTCCATTGACTTTATTCCTGCAGAAGGCAGGTGGTCAGGTGCCATGGAGGGCAAAAACCATGAATCTAACCCATCTAAGAGCAGATGTGTGTACTGGCCTGCAGTAATAGCCTAAAACCCCTAGAAATCCTTTCCCTTTACTCAGAAACAGCTATTTCATACTGCTGTCATTAACATTTGCCTCCTGCAGTGGTCTATTATTGTTTAAAGTCTCTGACACATAAAACCAAAGTCTTTGTTTGAGAGGGAGTAAGCAGGGGGAACACATACATTCCATCCAGCAAATTTGCTCTATTACCATATGTTCTTACTCGGCAGCTTCTTTTCCTGATTTAAACACCACTGTAGCAGCCACAGCAGCAGCACCTGCCTCTTCCAGGCTTCCCACCAGCACTTTTAATGGGTTCTGTCTCACCATCATCCCCCCCAACCCACCTTCCATCTCGGCTGCCCTTAGCATGCTGCTAGAGAACAAGGGGGGGAGATTTCTTTCTTGTTTCTCATCTGCCTTACACTCGTTTTACCTGTACAAAACTGTCACCTCATTGGAACAGGGGAGTGAAAAGTCCTTGTGAAGGGATCAGATCTTGAGTTTCTTCTTTAAATTCTGCTTCATCATGCTCCCATGCCACCTAAGATGAGGGGTGTAGTAATTTAATTGTAACACTCTCCTTCTACCAACTTGCTCAATAACTGAACGATATGAAAGGTCAAGGTTTACAAACTAGTGAACTCTGCTCTTGGATACTGTTGTTCTCCTACTTGCTTTCCCCATTGAGAAGTAATTGCTTTGAGCACCAGAAATGATTACAGAAGATTACACCTTTTAAAGCAGCCTCAGAATCTCGTTACAAAGAAGAACACAGTCTGTAAAATGTTGTATGCCTCGCCCAGCAATTACTCACTTTGTTGTAGCTAATTTCAGAAAGCATAAATTGCCCATTATTTCTGAAGAGGATTTTTGATTTTTTTATTTTTTTGACCAGCAGTGCTGAAAGTGGTTGTTTTTCCAACAGATTTTCCTATGGCTTCCACATAGTTGTACAAATGAGAAAGACAATATTTTGGTTCTATTTCTTGCATTCCTCTTTAGAATTTAAAATTTAATTGCATAATGGTAAAATCTGTTGATGAACAAAGTTTAGTAAACCACTGGCATTGCCTAAACTGTGTGTTTTAATTTTTCTATATAAAAAATATTTCATTATAAGGATGTAATCGCAACATAATATAACAGGTCAGGCAAGTCAATCCACAAGAAAATAATTTGTTAAACAATCACTTTGATATCAGTATCACCAAGTAGTATTGCTATCATCTTCTGTGCTAACTCATTTCTGCATGTTGTCTCTCATGAAGGAATATATTCTTACCTTTGGTTTAATTTATGTAGTTTATATCATGAAATACCTCATTTTAGTGAAAAAAGTCCCAACCTGTATTGGAGAAGAGCCACAGAAAGTACTTCAGTTGCAGGCCATGAGAGCCTGTAGCAATTTAGGAGAGCACAGCTGTTTCTTGGAGTGATCCCAAATGGAACATGTACAGTTTGGGTGAACTGACAGAAATATTTTCATTTGAGGAATAATGAAGTATTTCATTTTAGTAGATACTTTTTAGAACAATACTTTTTGGACCATTTCTGCGTCACCATTTTTTCCATAGCTGCTTCTTTCATGGAAGAACATAATATTTTGACTTTTTACCCCAATCTGAATTTTATACCCCATAGAAATTCCAACTGTTAACTGGTTTTAGAAATCAGTAACCTCCTATGCATATTTCAGTGTCAGGAGCTATACTGAAAGCACTGTCTTTAGGTAAATGGTATGTACATCTGTCCATGTAAGCCTCAATATAATTTAATATTAATATAGCATCATTTTAAGAAACTTGATTGGATTATGCAAAAGAAATTCCCTTAAATTATTAAACCCAACATAAGTGAGGTTGGATGAAGAGGCTGTTGTACTGTACTGAAATACATAGGATTGTGCCCTCTTGCATCCTCATGTGAAGATGAAGAAGAAGGTTTCTGTTGTTCTTTTCCCCACACTGCTTCTGTTTGTGTTGCTGTGGGGTGGTGGTGTCCAGCTCTCACAGAATCACTGTGTTTCACAGGGAAATGGGCCAGATTCAGGATGTCCTGGGGTATGTACAGCCACACGCTCTAAGGAACCACTAATTCCATTCATCGCCATTTGCTCCTTGGACCCTGTCTGAGGAGGTCTGACCTCAGGGCTTGTGGTAAAGCAGGAATTTGAGAGCATGGTAGATTATTTGGTAGATATGCTCATTTAGATAAGAGGCACCATTGAATCTTTCTGGATGAAACTGTAAGAGTTGTGATGACATTTGTTTTACCATGGAAAGTGGTCAGTCTGTCTTTCATAGAATATTAAAGAAAAAAGATAATCAGTTAATTTAAAAAACAGATATGTTTGGAGAGTGAAAAGACACAGCACAGTAAGTTCCAGAATACTAGGAGAACAAAAAAATTAAATTGCAGCTAACTAAAGGACCATTGTGTTAAGACTGGGGGAAAAAAAAAAGAAAAGGGAGAGGAGAGGAGAGGAGAGGAGAGGAGAGGAGAGGAGAGGAGAGGAGAGGAGCGGGGAAGGGAAGGGAGGAGAGGAGAGGAGA
>JANIJG010025365.1:0-32860 GCA_024611175.1 Megaceryle torquata
GTGGCAGGCATGTAGGGTGTTATTTTATGGTTTTGAAGTCATGTTTGATCAGGGCATTTAGGTGTTTGGGGGTTTTTATGTGGGGTTTTTTTTGTTTGTTTTGTTTTTTTGGGGGTTTTTTTTTGTTTGTTTGTTTGGTGTGTGGTGTTTGGGTGGTTTTTTTGTGGGTGGTGGTTTTTTTGGGTTTGTTTTGTTTTGTTTTGTTTTGGTTTGGTTTGGTTTTTTTGTTTTGTTTTGTTTTTGTTACGGGTATGGTTGGGCTCGGTGATCTAGGAGGTCCTTTCCAATCATGAATATTCTGTGTTTCTCATCAGTAAGAATCCCCATCTTGAACGTAGGGTTTACTTAGTACGTTTATTTAGTAGTTTAGGTTTGAAGGAGCCCCTGGAGTTCATCTAGTTAAAACTCCTGCTCAAAGCAGACCAAACTTGGCAGTTAAAATTGCACCAAGTTGTTCAGGGCTTGGAAGGTTCTAAGTGCCTGGGATTGCAAGGCATGACACCTCTTCCATGGACATGATTCTACATTAGTGTTTAGCAACTCTCCTTGAAAATAAATTTTTCTTAGGTCTGATCTAGTTTCCCTTATTGGGGGTTGTGACCATTGCCTCTTATACTTTCACTATGCATGTTTGAGGAGAGTCTGGCTCTCTTTTCTGCAGCCTTTCCTTCACACAGTAGATGGAGAACTTTTAGATTCCCGTTGATTTCAGTGGCTCTTCACTGGGATTGTTTCACTTTGTCAAGATCTCCCTTGGACTGAAGAGTCCAAAATGGTAGTGTATCTACAGTCCCACCAGTGGGTGTGAAATAGAAGGGAATAAGTCCTAATGCTAGTTTTGCAAGGTTGAAGTTGTTCTGTAGTGAGATGTGTCATTTTTTGTATTATCATCAGGATTCATCTCATGTAGTTTCTACTGCATGCAGTTTGGTACCTTGTCTAAATTATATTTCTAGCCTTCACAACAGGTGTCAATGGAAAGCAATAAGTATCTTCAAAGATCAATTTAACCCATTTATAATATCGTAAGTGCTTATTTTAAATATCTGTTGATGGCACTTAAGTAATTTATACAAAGCAGCTAACATTTGGGTGGCTTAAAAGTTCAGCACATGAAGAAATTGAATTTAGCCATATGTTCTTGGAGGTTTTGCTGTCCACCTGCCAACTCCTCTGCCTTATTCTTACTCATCTGATGTTGTTACTGTTGAAGGAACATGATGATGGCTGAGCGTCTTCCATTTTTATACATGAGTTTGATGCTGTGAAAGGCAAGTGGATGTGCAGGGAAGTTGTGCTGTTCCATTGAACATTATTATTCAAAGAGCATTGTCTGCATAACCCATAGGTGAACCCAGCTGATAATCTGTAGGAAAATGCAATTTGAAGCATAGATGTTAATATAACTGTTAAGTTCAGAAGAATGTGTTGGTGACCAGTTACCTATGATAACATCATGCACATTGCTGAAGAACAGCAAACAATGCCTGTAGTTCTTCAAAATAATATACTTTTGTGGGAATTCTGCCACTCTTCTACTCATCCTTAGTCTTGGAAATGTATGGAGCTGAAAGAGGATTGTTTCCATGTGAGGTGAAGGAGCAGTACAGTGCATTTGCTGCTTTGGAAAACATTGCTTAAAATTAAAAACTTGCACAAATTAACAGGATTTTTACCCACCTTGGGATCTGTATTGAGATCTATTTTTAATTTTCAAACAAAATTACTAAGGAATTCTTTTTTGTCCTGCTTTGGACAAAAATAATTCCCCTTTAGATATCTTACCTAAGGCATTTTTGATCATGGATTTCTGATTTGACTTTGGGGAAGGTGAGGCAAATTTGGTCTTAGCAAGATTCTTTCCTACACTTTTTAGATCTCTCTCCCTCCTTGAAAAAACTTGTCTTGAGGAAGAATTTTTTCAGTATTATGGTCTGATTTTTTTTTTTAATGGAATATTCTCTTTTCATCTCTGCTTCACAAATATCATCAATGCTTTCCCCTTCCCATTGTATCACTGCAGGTGTACATCAAAGTTATAGACACTAATAATCACAGGCCTCAGTTTTCTGCTTCAAAATATGAAGTTGTTATACCTGAAGACACAATACCGGAGACAGAAATTGTGCAAGTCAGTGCCACAGACAGAGATGAGAAGAATAAACTGATCTATACTATGCAGAGCAGCACTGATCCCATCAGTCTTAAAAAATTCCGTCTGGACCCTGGAACTGGCTCTCTTTATACTATAGAAAAACTGGATCATGAGACTATGAACCAGCATATACTCACAGTAATGGTAAATAAGCACACATTTTTTTCTGTAGTTAATAATAGATTTTTTTTTTAATGTGTTTTTAATTTATCACCTTAATTCAAACACTTACTGGTATGTTTCATTTGTATGCAGTCTTTGTGACTGGTACAGATTGATCCTTGAATTATTACTAATATTTAATGAAATACTGAACTAACAGTGCTAATTACTGGTAATACTGTTTCAGGTTCGAGATCAAGATGTTCCTGTAAAGCGCAGCTATGCTAGAATCATCATTAATGTTAGCGACACAAATGATCATGCACCATGGTTCACCAGCTCTTCTTATGAAGGACGGGTTTATGAGTCAGCAGCTGTTGGATCAGCAGTACTCCAGGTTACAGCATTAGATAAGGACAAAGGAAAAAATGCAGAAATTGTGTACTCTATTGAATCAGGTATATTGACTTTCTTACATCTTCAGTTTATTTTTAAACAATACTTGCTGATATTTTGTTTCAACTGTACATAAGTGAAAAATAATTATTTAAAAAAAGGAGGGCAGAACAGGTTTGTGTCGTATTCTGTAAGGTGTATTTAAGATACAGCTTCAGAGTCTTTAAAAGTAAACTACAATGACAAATATTCACCTCCCTCCCTTAGCTATTTATATTACATTATAGATACATTTAGAACATTTTAGTATTAGTAGAAAAAGCTACCTTTAAACCTTTTAAGAGGGGTGTGTTCTTCAGAAATTATATTAGATTCAGATCTAACAGAAGCATTCTTTTTTTATCACGTGATAATTTTGTGGCATAAGCAAAGCAAAGAAAGACAGGCTCAAAAATAACTTACAAATATCCATATATTTAAAAACTGGGACTATTTAGTGATTAAGTTAAAATTTCTTATAGATATAGCAAGGAAGGGGTTTGCATGGTTACCTCTGGCTGATTTTAAATATTGCAACTGCTATTCCAGCTCAATAAAATATGCAAGAAATTATTTAATAGCTGGTCAGTTTGGGATTCAGGTTCCTTTGAGATTGAAGATTGGAGAAGAGCATTAGGTGTTGCTGCTTATTCTTAATGTTAGCGTATCATTCTGAACTTGTCTATAACAATGCAGTTCAAATGCTGGCAATTTTGAATTATATGAAAACAGAATGACATCATCTGAGTTCCCGTACCAGATGGAAGTGAGTTCTGCATCAAAACTGTATTAAATCCATTAAATCTAGATACAAGCTTACCATCGCCAAGGTCTTGAACTAGTTAGGCTCTATGACTGGGGGAGATGGGGGGGGGGAAGCTTATTTAAATTTCATTACCTATGAACTACTTTCATGTACTACTTTCAAGGTAGAAAGAAACTTAAAATAAATATTCCAAGCAGAAGAAAGTGTATATTAACGAGAACAGTACACTTGTTACTTGGTTACTGTGGCATGTAAGGTGATAAGTGCAAATGCTTTTTTTATTTGATATAAGTTGCTTTGTAAAGCATGAAAATTTTTTACTGTAAATATTTTTCTTTCCTTCCCCTGAAGTGTTGTTTTGATATGAAAACATATTTTAACACTGTATTAAAATGAAGCTGTGATTATGATACTCTGCAGAGGAAGAAAGCATTTAAGTGCCTCATAAGTTGCTTAAAATATGTATTTCTTGTCTGATATTTGTAGAAATAAGACCTTTTTACTAAGAAGTAAAAAAAAAAAAAGTGTGTGTGCTGTCCTGAATGATGTTACACCCTGTTCTCTTCCTTCTCTTTTTGCTAGATTTTTGTAACAGTAAATGTGTAAGGTTTTCTTAGGTTTTTTTTTTTTTACAACACTCTGATCTGCTGGGAGGTTGAAGCATTATAACTGATGGTCTAAGCATATGGAAAGAACATTCCTTAAATGTTTGTAATGTCTGCTTAGATTTGTAATGGGGTATTTGAAGAATGCCACTGTGTTGAGAGCCTCCACTAAGATAATAACCAACCAAACAGACCCCCCACCCCCCAAAAAAAAAAAACAAAACAAAACAAACCACACCAAACATCTCTTGCCTACTTGTGTGCATAACACAAAAGTTTTTAATGATTTTTTTTTTCCATGCTGAGAACAAGGCATGAGTAATGTAATTTCTAAGGAAGTAAAATGTTAAATCTTGCCATATTTAGTACATTAGCTGAATATTGTATACGGTGCAGTTCAGCTACATATTTGAAACTATAAAGAAAATGAGTGTTTATCAAATGGTACCTGGTATTCCTCAGCAGGTAGTTTTGTTTTGGGGTTTTTTTTTCCTAATACTATCACAGGGAATAACGTGTCTATATACTAATAAGTTAGGAAAGAGATAACTATTGGTCCTGTTCAGAAAGATTAATTTTGAAGCAGTGATTTAAAAAATGCTTGTGTAAGCAATTAGGAGTTTTAAGTGTGAATTCATTAACACACTTCTTTTTCAAAGCAGTCTAGTTATTTTAGATGATTAAATGTATCTGGCATTCAACGAATGTTATCTACTAAATACATTATTCTTTCAGTTTCAGTAGATATTTAAGTTGTCTTAAAGATGAACTCATTGACAAAGATCATTTGAATAAAATACGTAATTTATAATGTTGAAACTTGCAAAACATTTTAAAATGTTGTTTTTTGTTGGGTTTTTTTTTATGGAGAGTTGAACTTTTTTTTTTTTCTTCCATTTATTTTCAGGGCTTGGATGACTTTTCTAACTATATTTTATGTAATGCTTCCTTAAGTAAATTTATAATTAGTGCTAACTTGTGATGACAGAAAACTTTCCAAAGAGGCTAACAAATACTTGTTAAACAAAACTTAAACTTCAGTATTCTCAGTGTTCACACTATACAATCTTTTTTTAGTACATAGCTAAATCAATAATCATCCTTTAAATTCTATATACCTCTTTCTTAATTACTTTTCTTTTTATTCACAGGGAATATTGGAAATTCCTTCTTTATAGATCCCATTTTGGGTATGATTAAAATTGCTAAGGAATTGGATCGTAGTAACCAGGAAGAATACAACCTGATGGTAAAAGCTACAGACAAAGGAGATCCTCCAATGAGTGAAGTGACCTCTGTGCATATACTTGTTACTGTTTCTGATAATGCCTCACCAAAATTCACAGCCAAAGAATACTCTACAGAAATCAGTGAAAGTGCCAGCATTGGCAGTTTTGTTGGAATGGTTACAGCATACAGTCAATCTTCGGTAGTTTATGAAATAAAAGATGGTAATACAGGTGATGCCTTTGCTATCAACCCAAACTCTGGTGTCATTGTTTCTCAGAAGATACTTGATTTTGAAACTTTGCCTAGTTACACTCTAACTGTGCAAGGAACAAACATGGCTGGCTTGTCTACTAATGCAACAGTGTTGATACATCTTCGGGATGAGAATGACAATGCACCAATTTTTATGCAAGCTGAATATACAGGACTCATCAGTGAATCAGCTTCAATTAACAGTGTGGTTCTGACTGACAAGAATATCCCACTGGTAATTCGAGCTACAGATGCTGATAAAGAATCTAATTCTTTGCTTGTTTATCAAATTGTTGAACCATCTGTCCGTAAGTATTTTGCCATTGATTCCAGCACTGGTGCCATTCGGACGGTAATGAGTCTGGACTATGAGGAGACAAATATTTTCCACTTTTCAGTGCAAGTACATGATATGGGGATACCACGTTTATATGCAGTATATGCAGCTAATGTTACTATTTATGTAATTGACATCAATGATTGCCCTCCTGTGTTTTCAAGAGATATGTACGAGACATCCATTTTGGTTCCAACCTATAAAGGCGTGAAAGTCATCAGCGTAAATGCCACTGATGCTGATTCAGGCATTTTTTCCCAATTAATGTATTCCATTATTGAAGGCAACATTGGAGAAAAATTTTCAATTAACCCTAAAACTGGAGATATAACAGTGCAAAATACAACTCAGTTAAGAAGCAGATACGAATTAACAGTGAGAGCATCTGATGGCAGGTTTGCAAGCACTGCAACTGTTAAAATTAATGTGAAAGAAAACAAAGCAAGCCAGCTGAAGTTCACACAGAGTTCTTACTCTGCAACAGTACAGGAGAATTCCACAGAGGCAAAAACAATAGCTGTTGTTACTGCTATAGGGAATCAAATAAATGAGCCATTGTTTTACCATATTCTAAATCCAGACAGTAGATTTAAAATAAGCCCAACTTCAGGAGTCCTTTCAACAACAGGAATACCATTTGATCGTGAGCAGCAAGAGTCTTTTGATGTGGTCATTGAAGTGACAGAGGAATATAAACCTTCAGTTGTTGCACACATTGTAGTCAAAGTCACGGTGGAAGATGTGAATGATAATGCTCCATTTTTTGTCAATCTTCCATATTATGCTGTTGTCAAAGTAGACTCTGAAGTAGGCCATGTTATTCGACGTGTCACTGCAGTAGATAAAGATACAGGCAGGAATGGAGAGGTGCATTATTATCTCAAAGAGCATCATGAACATTTCCAAATTGATCCCACTGGTGAAATCTCACTGAAGAAGAAGTTTGAACCAGACACCCTAAATAAGGAGTATCTGGTCACAGTAGTGGCAAAAGATGGAGGGGACCCTGCTTTCTCTGCTGAAGTTATAGTCCCAATTACAGTAATGAGTAATGCTATGCCAGTTTTCGAAAAGCCTTTCTACAGCGCCGAGATACCAGAAAACATTCAGCTCCATAGTCCTGTGGTACATGTACAAGCAAACAGTCCAGAAGGACTTAAGGTGTTTTACAGCATCACGGATGGAGATCCTTTCAATCAGTTCACTATCAACTTCAACACTGGAGTTATAAACGTTGTTGCCCCTCTTGACTTTGAGTCTCATCCAGCCTACAAACTGAGTATTCGAGCAACAGACTCCCTAACTGGGGCACACGCCGATGTGTTTGTAGATATAATAGTGGAAGACATCAATGATAATCCTCCTGTATTTACAGAGCAGTCTTACACTGCAACCCTTTCTGAGGCATCTGTTGTTGGAACATCTGTTGTACAAGTGAGCGCTACAGATGCCGATTCTGGAACAAACAGGGGAATTTCCTATCACTTGGTTGAGGATAATAGTGAAAGTCATGACTACTTCCACATAGATAGCAGCACTGGACTCATTCTTACAGCAAGAACTTTGGACTATGAACAAATCAGACAACACAAGTTACTAATAAGGGCCATAGATGGTGGCATGCTGCCCTTGAGCAGTGATACCATTGTAACTGTTGATGTAACTGATCTCAATGATAACCCTCCTATTTTTAACCAATTGCTTTATGAAGCTAAAATTAGTGAACTGGCTCCCCGAGGGCATTTTGTGACATGTGTGCAGGCCTCAGATGCAGATAGTTCAGATGCTGACAAGCTGGAATATTCCATTCTGACAGGCAATGACGAAAAGAATTTTGTAATAAACAGTAAAACTGGCATTATCACCATCTCAAACCTACGCAGACAGACACTCAAGTCACATTATAACCTTAACGTGTCTGTTTCAGATGGAGTCTTCAGAAGCTCGGCCCAAGTCCATATAACTGTAAGCAGTGCCAATATGCACAGTCCTGTTTTCAGCCAGAGTGAATATGAGGTTGAACTAGCTGAAAATGCTCCATTACATACTTTAGTGACTGAAGTTAAAGCAACAGATGAAGATTCTGGTACATACGGCCACATCACTTACCACATTGTGAATGACTTTGCCAGAGACAGATTCTACACAAATGAGCGAGGGCAGATATTTACCTCTGAGAAGCTTGACCGTGAAACACAAGCAGAAAAAGTAATTGCCATTAGTTTAATGGCCAAAGATTCAGGAGGAAAAGTTGCTTTCTGTACTGTTAATGTAATACTTACAGATGACAATGATAATGCTCCTCAATTTCGAGCAACAGAGTATGAAGTAAATATTGGATCTGATGTTCCACGGGGTACTTCTGTCATCAAAGTCTGGGCATCAGATGCTGATGAGGGTACAAATGCGGACATCACATATGCTATTGAAGCAGAGTCCGAAAATGTTAAAGAGAATTTAGAAATTGATTCATTGTCTGGTATAATTACTACAAAAGAAAGCTTAATTGGTTTAGAAAATGAGTTTCTGACCTTCTTTGTTAGAGCAGTTGATGGTGGATCCCCTAAAAAAGAGTCAGTTGTTCCTGTCTATGCTAGAATACTCCCACCAGGAGTGCCTCTTCCAAAATTTTCAGAGCCATTTTATTCTTACACCGTTTCTGAGGACATTCCGGTTGGGACTGAGATAGATGTTATCAAAGCAGAACATAATCAGACATTAGTATATAGTCTTATTAAAGGGAACACTCCTGAAAGCAATAGAGATGATTTTTTTGTGGTTGATCGACACACTGGAGAGTTGAAACTTGAGAAGAATCTTGATCATGAAACAACTAAATGGTACCAGTTCTCAGTTAGAGCACAGTATGCAAATGAAGATTATAATGTTGTTTCCTCAGTAGAGGTAAGCATTCAGGTAAAAGATGCAAATGATAACAAACCAGTTCTGGAGTCCAATCCATATGAAGCATTCATTGTAGAAAACATGCCAGCTGGAACAAGAGTCATCCAGGTTAAAGGAGCTGACTTAGATTCAGGACTCAATGGGCAGGTTACTTACAGCTTGGATCCTTCTCAAGAACTAGACATTATAGAGTCTTTTGCCATAAACATGGAAACTGGCTGGATTACCACTCTCAAAGAACTCGATCATGAGAAACGAGACAAATACAAAATCACAGTGGTTGCATCTGATCGGGGTGAAAAAATCCAACTGTCTTCTATGGCTGTGGTTGAAGTTACCGTGACAGATGTGAATGACAATCCTCCACGGTTTACTGCAGAGATCTATAAAGGAACAGTCAGTGAGGATGACCCTCCTGGTGGGGTAATTGCCATCTTGAGTACAACTGATGCTGACACAGAAGAAGCCAATAGACAAGTCTTTTATTACATTACAGGTAAATATTTTTCAGTAATGTCAGAATAATCATTTGAGTGTTTCTAAAATGATAGGAGACATAGCAATCTTTCAAATTACTGAAATTGTCAAAACGATAGAGCTGCAAAGAAAGAATGTGTGTGTCTTAATATGAATATTAATACACTTTAGAAAACGTCTTTGGCTTTCTGTTTCATGTGTGCCTTGCTTAAAATGCTTTCCTATATTTTTTGTTTGCTTACACATAAAATTTTATTTAAAATACATACTTACACTGAAATCAGTGGTATAGTTGAAGAACAAATGAAAGAAATTTCACTAAATAATAGTCTATTAATTTCTAATATTTTGTTGGTTTTGTTACTCAGCATATGTCTTGATGTGATGTTATCTATAATGCTACGTGAATTTCTATATTGATTTTTATAGATTCTGTTGGCTGCAGTTAAATTAGGTATATAAGCATCTACTGACTATTTCTACCTGAAAAAATGAAGCTATTTCCCTATATAGTTATTGCTTATTTGCTTTTATGTTTTGGTTTTTTGTTGTGTGTTTTTGTTGTTTTTTTTTTTTCAGATATAACAATGTTGATAGAGTAATAGAAGCAATCTCTCTCTTGTCTTTAATTAACTGTTTCTTTTTGTATTTCAGGAGGTGATCCCTTGGGACAGTTTGCTATTGAAAATATACAAAATGAATGGAAGGTCTATGTCAAAAAGCCTCTGGACAGGGAAGAAAAGGATAATTACCTTCTAAATATTACAGCTACTGATGGCACCTTTGCAACTAAAGCTGTGGTGGAGGTTAAAGTCCTTGATGCTAATGATAATAGCCCTGTGTGTGAAAAGGTAGGTACAATCTTATATCTTCCATATCCAGCTGCTGCCATGCATAAAGATCTACATTTTCTCTGAAATTGCTTCTCAGGAGACAGACAAATATGTGTTTATGTTGGCAACAGAAATTTGGACTATTATGATAGAAGGCTGTCAAAGACAAGTTATTTCATGGACAAGTTTCTTAAATAAAAATTCAAAGACAATTCATTGATGTAATTTTATCATTAGATGGGTATTTGAAGAGTATAAGGACAATTGTAATACATTTCTCCTGTGTTTAATGCATACTTTTTCAAAAGGAATTGTTTTAAGCTGCAGCTATGATAGTTTATATGCTCCATCTTCCGAAGGAAGCAAAGTCTCAAAGAAGGCTGTAAACCATCACTTAGTTGATGCATTTGTGCATTTACTATGATAAGAGTGTTGAAAAGACGGGAATATTATCCTCCAGTTGCACTCAACAGCACCAAAAATTTGTAATCCATAAACATTTTCTTGTTATAAAGCCATCTAGCTTACTAGATTTTACAGTCTGAAAAAATAGATGTGAAAAATAAAGGGGGGGGATGGTGACACACATGACACAAAAAAAACCCAGAAAAGTACACCCTGCAAGGCATGTAGTTGCCTTATGAGAAGGTTTTCAGGCTTAGCTTTTTGTTTTGGTGGTTTGGTTTGGTTTAGTTTTTTTACATCCTCATCGTGAATGAGCTGTAAGAGTGCTTAGTGCCTTTAAATTCTGGTGGTTATTAATTTGAACTAGAAGCTTTTATTTCATGCCATTACAAAAAAGCAGGGGAATTTCTAGTAGATTGAGTCAGACCTAGAAAAGATGATTTACCAAAAGAAACAAAAATGAAATTACCAAAATTTTTTAACTCCTGTTTTGGGAATGCATTTAATTATCAGTTGATCGGTTTCAAGTATTTAGAGATTCTTAGCTATGCAGTGATACTCGAGAGTCCCCATAGTCCCTATATACAGTATTAATTACCTTTCTGAATAATAAATGGGAGATAATTAATTAGAAAAATAAGTTCTTTTCATTTTCATCCTCTGGTTCACTTCATATGTTACCAAACATTCAAACAGGATATTCTCTCATCTGCCATTCCTTCTCCCCCTTCGTCTGCCAAGCTCTACTTCATATGTTTAGTCTTTTAATGTAACTTCAAAATCTTGCAGGTTTTATACACTGATTCTGTTCCTGAGGATGCCCTTCCTGGCAAGCTGATAATGCAGGTATCTGCTACAGATGCTGATATTCGCTCTAATGCAGAAATTACTTATACGCTGCATGGCACGGGAGCAGAAAAATTCAGACTCACTCCAGACACAGGTAATAATACTTTATATACTATACAGAATTTAAATCATTGCCTCATTTTATAAAATGCTTTTCTGCTACATTGATATTCGTAAATGTCAGTATTTTAAGCTTTCCATTAAGGGTTGGTTTATTATATAACTGTTTAAAATGTGAATTTCTGATAGTTACAAATACTAATAAATAAACCAAATACTAATAAATAAACCAAATACTAATGATACATTGCATAGAAGTCAGGGAAAAGGCAAGTATTATAATACATGAGGAACTAAAGAGTGTAAATAAGGCAATTTCCTTTAAGCCAGGAACTTCCACGCTGAAGTGCCTGGAGTAAAAATATGCTATAAATTTTGTACTTTTTATATTCATTGTAGTAGTAGCAATAATGGCTTATAGCTGAAAATATCAGATTCTTTTTGCCATCGTTGGGTTTGGTCTATTAAATGGCATGAGGTTAGATGGAACATCAAATTTCCTTTCCATAGTAAACACCAAAAGAGCCTCTAGTTTTATTGGCAGCATTATATAAGTGAGATTAACTTTTAACTTGCCTGAATTTGATTTTCATGGCATTTGTGCCTTATAGCTTATAACACAGGTCAAAGCTAATGCCAAAATCCTAGCCTCTGCAGGGTGAAATAGACAAGAAGTAGAAATGGCGTAGTAAATAATATATAAGAAGTGAAATAAGGTGAATACAAAGATATAGTGGAAATACGGAGTGGAGATTAGTATACTTAGTGGCAAAACAAATCAGAAGGATCTCATTTCATAGGCTGTTCACTTTGTTGTTGGGTTGTTTTGTTTTTTTTCTTGTCGTTGTATAAATTCAGATTTGGTGGGACTAGAGTACTCAATATTTCAGAATAATTCTTTGTATTAGTTGAAAAGAGCCAATGTCTAAGCATTGTGCCTGTCAACTTGTTTTCTGTCACATTGGAAAGAAAGTGTAGAAAAAGTAGGTTAGACTTCTAGAGGTTTGTCTGTAGCAGCAAGTTACATTTGGTAGTGTGAATAGCTCTGTTTATTCATTGAATGTTAGAGGAGGAGAGTCAGCTCAATAGCTATGGAAGGAACACAGCTAAATAGCCTAGGAAAACCATATGTGGATTTTACCTTGCATTTTGTTAAAGACAGAGTTGAAATATTTGAATTTTTGTTTTGGTTTTTTTTTTTTTTTACATACAAATACATAGATTTGTGCATATATAGACATTCTCTGTCTTTCTGCACTCTCAGGTAGTTTTACTTTAGCTAATTTCTGTTTCAGAAGCATTTGAAAAGGAAGGCAGAGGATTTTAGTATTTAACCTTTGAAAACTGAAAAGGCAGGCCACTGACATACTTTGCCCAAAGTGGAGCTCGTTAGTCTAGTACCAGCTGTTGATTTAGCCACTGATGAAATTACTGTCAAAAAGAAAATTGTTGTTTATTTTTTCCGAGTACAAATATTTTAGAGGAAGATCTGTTAGGGATACTTAAATCTCATAACTTGCATCAACTCATGTATGTTATTCTGTTTATAGGTGAACTGAAAACATTAATGCCACTTGATCGCGAGCAGCAAGCAGTTTATTATCTTCTAGTGAAAGCCACAGATGGAGGAGGAAGATTCTGCCAAGCTAACATTATTCTGACTCTGGAAGATGTCAATGATAATGCCCCAGAGTTTACATCTGATCCTTACTCCATTACAGTATTTGAAAACACAGAGCCTAAAACCCTTTTGACAAGAGTGCAAGCAACAGATGCAGATGCAGGTATGCATTCTTTGACTGATACTTTTGTTGTGTTCTCAAAGTTACAGTAATGTTTATGTAGTCTTATCCTGAGAGGTGTTAAGTCTTTCAGTAGAACTGACAGATGTTCAATACCACTCAGGATTAGACTCCTGAAAGATACATATATATAGGTCTACTAAGTCATGTAACACCTGACTTCCTTGTGTGAGTAGCTTGGAAGACATCCCTTTTGTCTCTGCAAAAAAGGAGAGGGGATAGGAGAGAAATACAGGATATTTTTAGTATAATAAGCTAATAAGTTGTGATAGGTTAGGTTCATCCTCTTACTCCTG
The DNA here is from genome assembly GCA_024611175.1 of Megaceryle torquata. Lineage (NCBI taxonomy): Eukaryota > Metazoa > Chordata > Aves > Coraciiformes > Cerylidae > Megaceryle > Megaceryle torquata. Next base: position 13,509 of record JANIJG010025365.1, read on the forward strand.
GTTTAAGTAAAAGGGCTAACGAGCCATGTCTGTTCATGTAAAGGTGCATCCATACATTTTTTTGAATGTGTGCAGCTCAGGCTAGCCATCAAAGACCATAAAGAGAACCCTGATCGATTGTAGCTTTCTGTATGTACTACCCTGTTGAGATTTTTGCTATCTTTTTATCTTTGCTGTTTAGTTACAAGTATGTAAGTGAACTTGAACTGAAAATGACGTTAGAGTTTGTTCTTAGCCTTTGTTATAAGGAATACAGCAGCATAAGGTCTTTTTAAAGATGTAAGATTTCCATATGTCATCAGTTTATTAATCAAATAGTAGTACCTAACAGTTGCCTTAGTCTCATGCTATGCTCTGATAAAGCTAGGTTGCTGAACTGAAAGGTAAGAGACAGATGTTTTCACAGTGATAGCCTTTGAGGCTTAGGCAAAGCAAAATTCTTAGCAAAAAAAGTAGGGATTTTTTGTTTGCTTTATACAGAAGGGTTGACAGAAATTATGTTCCTGTTAATTTTGGGACACAGTTCTTACATAAACTTTATTTGATGTAACCTAACTCTCCCATATCTTCCCATGTTGTTTATAAGTGTGCTAAGTAGATTATGTTGTTCTAAAGTTATAAATAGATTTAAATTACTAATTGTTTCACATTATCTAGTAGTTTGACTGCAGCAGAACCATGCTTCACGGGTTTTGCGTGGCAGAAAATCAGTGTGCTGAAGCATCAGCTTAATTTATTTAATCAGATTATATCTTTTTGGAAATCATTATGCCCTTCACAAGAGCCTTTAACATGCTTAAATTTAGTTTAACATGAAAGTTACATGCTAAATATTAACATTCTTTTTTATAGCTATCAGATCTATTATTATGTTGTGGTATTTTGATGTCTGTTTCTTACTCTGTAACTGTTTTTCAAAATGCAGGGATGAATCGTAAAGTCCATTATTCACTGGTGAACTCTGCAGAGGGCCAGTTTTCTATTGATGAATTCTCTGGAATCATTCGTTTGGAGAAGCCTTTAGATCGGGAATTACAAGCTGTGTACACTCTAACTTTGAAGGCTACAGATGAAGGTTTACCTAGAAGACTGTCTTCAACAAGTAGTCTTATAGTTTCTGTTTTGGATATAAATGATAATCCACCTGTATTTGAGCAGAGGGAGTATAGTGCAAGTGTATCGGAGGACACTTTGGTTGGAACTGAAGTTCTCCAGATCTATGCTGCAAGCAGGGACATTGAAGCCAATGCTGAAATCACATATTCAATAGTCAGTGGGAATGAACATGGAAAATTCAGCATCGATTCAACAACAGGTAATAGATTACAACCGTGAATATACTTTAGGCTAACCAAGCTCAGATCCATACTGTGTGCTACTGTAATTCAACCAAATAGGTTATATATAATCTCTAAGCATCATCCTGGCTGTAAAGCCAGTGCTGTTGTCTGTTCACCCATTTTGCCAGCATGCTCACTAGAGGACTACAGTAGAATGTAGAATAGGAACTTTATTTGTTGGTACTATTTATCGTTAATTGGGTTAGATTCATTTAGCTGGCAAGAGTAAGATTTTCATAGTTGGAATATTCTCCACCCTGGGGGCAGAGGCGGGTGGAAAGACATAGATCTGTAATGATAGAAACATAAGACATTTCTAAACACTTTTTATTTTTCTTCCATTTTTTCATTGCAAAATATGAGCAGGTGGTTTTACACTAAGTCTTTCATGGTAGTGGCAGGAACTTCTCACCTTTTTACTTTTATGTGCAAAGCCTGATCATTTCACTGTGTAGTTCCAGCTTTATAGTGACAAATCAAACCTGAAAAAGCTGTGTGTTTGTCAGACCAAAATCAAAAGTTGCAATATATATAATACTACATTAATAACAGGGTTTGTGTGAGGTGTTTGTTGTCTTTTGTTTGTTTGTTTTTTTTCTTCCCTAGGAGCCATTTTTATCATTGAGAACTTGGATTATGAAAGTTCTCATGAATACTACTTGACAGTGGAAGCCACAGATGGAGGCACGCCTTCATTAAGTGATGTCGTAACAGTGAATATTAATGTAACAGATATTAATGACAATACTCCAGTGTTCAGCCAAGACACTTACACTGCAGTAATCAGTGAAGATGCTCTGCTTGAACAATCAGTCATTACAGTATGTATTGTTGTTTGGTTTTTTTGTTGTTTTGTTGTTGTTTTGTGTTTGGGTGGGGTTTTTTTTTTACTTATGTGAAATACTATCATGACAATCATGCTTTCATTCTTGAAGGAATAAATACTGCTTTGAAGATGGACACAAATTAATAGATAAGTTTACCATTGAGTGAATTGAAAAATTATTTTGAAAAAGTTTCAGAACCAGGGACTTGGAAAAGTAGGTGATGCTTTGTGATATATTTGTGTTCTTCTCATGAGAACATGACTTAATTTTCAGAAGAAATGTAAGAAATGAAGTGATGTTGGTATGTTCTATTCAGATGACACTTCTTTTGAGAACTATGAAATGTGTTAGACCAAAACAGCTGTACTTATCTTCAGGGTGAGTTTATCTCAAAAGTGACCTGTTTTAAATGAGACTGTATTGTCCCTTAGGTTATGGCAGATGATGCTGATGGACCTTCAAACAACCACATTCACTACACAATTATAGATGGCAATCAGGGAAATCCTTTTACAATTGACCCTACCAGGGGTGAAATAAAAGTGACTAAACTTCTAGACAGAGAAAAGGTAAGTTTTTAATGCTTTCTGAGCAATTGGGATTAATTTAGCTATGCATAATTGATGACCACCCTTTTTATTTATTTATTATTATACATGTAAATTATAATTTTATGTTCCAAAATTAATGTAGCTGTAATAAAGAGAAAGCATTTCTTTATGTCAGTGCTTTTTTGGGGGCAGGGAGGAAGAGAAAGGATGAAATACATGAAGGCAAGCTTTATTGGGGATTTGCACTAAAATATTTCTTCCTTAAAACAACCTGAGTTTGCTACTTTTTGATCCTCACTGAATGTTTGACATTTTTTAAATTATTTTTAGATTTCTGGGTATACCTTGACGGTTCAAGCTTCAGATAATGGAAACCCACCTAGGGTTAACACAACCACAGTTAATATTGATGTTTCTGATGTAAATGACAACCCTCCAGTATTCTCAAAAGGAAACTATAGTGTTATCATCCAGGTAAATACAGATATTGAAGTAGTCAAGTTAATAATATTATTGGAGTGTTAATTTTTGACATGAAAAAATTTGCAAGATGTGATAAACCTAATGCTTCAGTTTTATTTTTCTGTATTTTTAATTATTTAAGGTTGTTAGTAAGACTCCTTCTCAAATAACTGTTAAGGGTTACAAAATTCATACTGTGCAGTCTATTTAGAAACTTAGATTGCAAGTTGAGCACATTACACACAACATACATGAAAAAAATAGAGGTATATGTATCATACATTGCATTTATATTTATAACTTCTTTAGCATTATATAGATAGATAAACCTACATAATAATTTTGCCATTTCTTTTCGATCTTAGAGTTACTGCTTAGAAAAGGATATTTTAGGTACCTATTACTTGTGAAGCAAGTGTGCACTGTCACACATAGATAAAGACTTGGTTCTTATTGGCCTCCTCTGGGATCAGAAGCACTTGAAGTACGAGTAGCATTTCATCTTGCTACATACCAATCCTTTGATTAATTTTGCACCTTAGGATGGTAGTAGTGGGCCAGATTCTCAAATGGCTGGCATGTATTTGCCTGATGCAGAAAACTCTCTGCTAAAGCAAAGATAGCAGAGGCATCATCTGTACTTCTTGTCTTCCTCGGCCCAGTGGAGAGTAAATGGAAGGGAACAAAGGAATTGTATTAAGGCCTTCATACCAGTAACATAAGTGAGCTCAATCCCTTAGGTCCTTTTGCTGGTGCTTGGCCTTCTACAATAGATAAATGGGGATGAGCAATATTGTCTTCTGCACTGTGCCATCCCAACATGCCACTTCTATTTGAGACAGTGTACATGATTAGTAAAAGTAGCTTTCCAAAAGAGGAAAAAGTGATTCATCTCTACCCAACATATACAGAATATGCCAGTAAGATGCCCTGGATCTTACTTTGTTTTGTAAAGCTAGGGAATGGTATGTTTGTGTGCTCTTAAAGGCATTTTACTTCCCCCAATTACAATCTTTCTTGAAATGAATGTTAATTAATGTATCTCCTAAAACTGTAATGTCTGTAATGCTTCCCTTACTCAATTAATAAGGAAGACCATGTGTTTCATAGTTTAGTCATATCAGCCTATCCTACTGTGAGTGTAGCAGAGAAGCTGTAGGAGTTGCCAAAGAATGCTGGTGTACATTTCTTGATATACTGGAGATGAACATGTTTGGACACAGTTGGAAATGTGCTTAGGTATTATGAAAATCAAATTACTTTAGACATCCAAATGTAAATATTTGTATTTTAAAATTATGTTTGCTGTTGATAAAAAAAGCTTCAGCTGCAGTGTTTGATAACTAACTTGATTTACTCTTTCAAGAACAAAGGGTATGCTTAGGAATTTTAGCAATTGAAAGGATATAATTTTTATTGGTTTACTTCACAATAAAATTTCTACCTTTTTTCATTTAAAATGTGTATTGAATAAAAAATTTGGTTATTACAGTACAGAATTAATATCCTGGCAGAGTTGTTACAAGTGTTAGATAAGGTTGTGTGTGTGTGTATCAGATGCATGATAAACCAAAGTGTGTGAAGTGTCTGTGAAACTTCAGGCATCCACGTGATGCAAACTTAAAGGGATTTTATTATGCAAATTTTAAAATCTGGATTTCACATTTTAAGCAGACTGTGGCTGTAGCAGCCACAACTGTAGTGAGAACATTAATTAGGGAGACAAGGGATCAGATGCAGAGTGTGTTTTTCTAGTCCTCCCAACAAAAGCACTGAATTATTCTTAACAGATGTTTTAGCTAAATTTGAAATTTTTGATGACTTGGTAATTAATCTACAGTGATCTTAATTCAGACCAAAAGTGGAAAATGTTAAATTTCAAGGCTGAGCTACTTCTAATAATAGAAGACAAAGCTTTTTTGTGTGTGTGTGTGGTTTTTTGTTTCTGTTTAAGTAAGTTTAAAAATGTCCTGCCTTTCTCCATTTAGTGTTTTCATCATTATTCACAGAGAGTAGTATTTTTCTTTAAACAGTACTGTCATTCTGATTTGCCTTATACTGATTAAATGGTTTGGCAGTAATTTGAGTTTGTTTTCTTCCTGTTGGAAGAAATCAGCATCAGGCTATATCTTCAATTATAACAAAAACAAAGTAATTGTATTGTGCATTTTTAGGAAAATAAGCCTGTTGGATTTAGTGTGCTACAGCTAGTGGTGACAGACAAGGATTCTTCTCACAATGGCCCTCCTTTTCTCTTCACCATCTTGAGTGGAAATGAAGAGAACACTTTTCAGATGAACCAGCAGGGAGTACTGACAACAACTGCTGCGCTGAATCGCAAAGTGAGGGATCACTATTTACTTCACGTTAAGGTAAGATGTGCTACCTCCAGCTGTTTTCTGTTATAAGTATTTTGTTAATTTTTCCCACTCATGCCCAACCCACCACTTTTTTTCTGCCTACCTTGTCTTTCTGTTACAAGATCGTGATGTGCCAAGTAGTTATTTGAGGCATGTCCCTTGAGGTAACATCTTCAGAGACTGTCTGTTGCTGAAATAGAAATCTACAGAGGTGTTACAGCTTAATTAAACTCACAGTAAGGGTGTGGAGTAAGTGAAATGTTAAATGGGTGAGTGGTCTTGGTAAGCCCTTTGCCTTTCATGTGGGATGCTGGAAATCCAGCAGAGGACAGGTCGCTTGAGCGACCTACTAGTAGCTGCAGACTTCCTCTTGCCACTATAACTTTGACCCTTGAAGCTGCGAGCTGAACTACTTTTCGTACAGTGGAAATGGGGATATTGAAAGTTGCACATCATGGCAGTGCTGAAGTATTTTTTCTGTAGTGCCACATTCTTTTTCCAATGGCAACTGCAAATATCTCTCTTTTTAGGTTTGGAAAATGAAACTTGCAGTGCAGTACTTGGAGGTCTCAGAATCTTGGCAGTGAAAAACATGGCATAAAACTCAAATGATAGCCTTTCAGGATCACTTTTATGCCTCCTTTTGTCATTGTTATGCAAAAAGACAAGGCTGTGTCCAAAAACCCAGGTTACATTAACATAGCTAAGTTCTCTAAAATACTTTTATGTAATATAATGTAAGAAAAGTTCAAACAAATTTTTTTAATCTTATCCAATCCTTTTTAATTTAGTTATAAATTAAGCAGCTGTGAACAGGGGACTTAAAATTGGTAGGCTAAAAATAGCTGGCCTTAATTCTTAAACTTCAGTTACAGATTTGTGTTATAAAAAAAATTCTTACCTTTCTTTTTACATTATTAATTTATTTAAATCTCCAAATTATTCTCATACATAATATTGCATACAATTTCTGAGTAAACATGCACTTGCAGTTTTAGAGCAGTACTGTCTTCATCAGTGTATACCGATTTCTGTCCAACTTGGGATAATAATCATGATGTATTTACAGTCTATTTTCTTTGGGGAAGGGAAAAAAATTCCCATGGGAATTGTCATTTGCTACTTGAGTCACTAAAACATTATCAGGAGACATCAGTATAGGAACTAGCATAAAAATTCCATTTAAATGTAGTTCAGTTTAGGGTTTGAGAACTGAGATTAAAAAGGGGGCAGAGAGATGTATCATTCCTCTGTTAGTCTTCTTTTTTTTTTTTCTTCCCACCCTCAGTAGAGATCTGCTTAATAGCAGTAGGACAGATTAACCTTCAGGGCACCTAAGCCATGGCTCTTTTGGCTTTCCTAGGCTGCATGAGTCCAAAACAGCAGTGGAGCTGGGCTTTGTCACACTTGCCTAATAGGCTTTCCAAGTTCTATACCAATTCCCCAAAGTCACCTTTTTGTTTAGGGAAAAAGACCCAGAAAAGGTTTTTTATGTATGTGCAGTAAGAGTATGTTTTATTTTATATTTTCTCTAAGCAGTAGCTAATTTATATTTATTTTGCTTCTAAAACAAATTCCTATGAATGTGTGCACGGGCAATTATGTCTGTTCTGTGTGGACTATTATATTGTCTTTGTCACGTTTTATGATTTAGCTGCATCTTTGGCCTTTCCTAATGTGCTGCCTGCCTTTTCTTAAGTGTGAGGTACTAGTCTAACGCCTTCCTCTGGGTGGAATCATGCAATTCTTTCATTTTCAAGCCCCTTTTTTTTATTTTATTTTTTTTCTCCTAGGGAATTAATAAGGACTAATTTAATGTTACATAGTAGCTAAACAAGTGTCTTAAAAAATACGTACTTGTTTAGAACAAGGGCTTCTTAGAGACTGTAGATCATTAAAGCAGACTATATTAATGTGCATTTTTTGTGTGTGCTGCACTACCCAATCTCAGTATTTTGGATCTAATGCCTTGATTTACAAGGTCCCTGTCTGGATTCTGGAAATATGTCACTGTCTTTTCATTGCCGTTTGTCATTTTATACTGTGATAGTTTTTTTTAAAATAGACACAAGTGCTAAAATTTACTGATATCTTCTCCTTAGTGAGTGAGTCACTGTACATGATTATGAAGGTATTTAAGACTAAAACTAACATTTCCTTATCACAAGACTTCAGTTCCAATGATACACACCAAAATAGATACGTGACGTGTGTGGAAAAATATTCTTCCCCTGTTAATTTAAAAGAAAAACTTTTCAAAGGCTGTCAGAGAGGCATCTTCTCAAGTTTACATTATTTTCTGCACTTTCATCTTGCAGCTCACAAGTTAATGACTGTGAATGATCTTTTGATACTTGTTTTCATTTTTTAAGTGACCTTCACTGCTGTGCTTTTCAATATTGACAGCTTTCACCTTAGTTGCTTTCTGAATGTATTGCTGAGGCAAAGGTCATCTTATATTACAGGCATACTTTACTTGGAAAAAATAACAAAACACACAAAAAAGCAAAACAAAAAACCCCACAAACATCCCCTCCCGTACACACCCCACATATCCACTAGAACTACAGAACTACTTAACACGAGCCTTTCATTTACTTTACTTTTATAGTTTTAATAGAAATAAGGATTTTAATTTTTTTTCCTAAAATCAACCTGCATGTGCATGCCTTTCACATTTTCTTTCGCTCACTCCAAAGGAAATAGATTATCCATTAACAAACGTCTCACAGCATTAGTGTGTGAAATCTTCAGCTATGAGTCATACGGCCCTTTGTGCCACACTCTGAACTCTTTAGTTTAAAACCACTGCACTATTGAAAAATCATTTCTCCTGGGGATCTTCTGTCCTTCTTGCTGTCCATTTGTTATAATTTTGGTTGCCTTTTTGTTTTAAGCCCTTTCTTGTTTCCCTTGGACATTTCTCCTGTAGCTAACTGCCTGCCTTGTCTTGTTTCCAGGCAGAAATCTAGTCAAAACAAAACTTTGCCAACTTGAGTTCTCTCTCTCCTTATTTATGTTTGGGTAACTAGAGGGCAGGTTTCTAGCCATGCCTGTTTTTTGGAGCTAATGGATGAAGACATGTAGTTCTATGAGACATCCTTTTTAAAATGCTGTAATTAAGCACACATCCAGAGATAATATTTAGCCTGGACTTTTTAATCTTTTGCTTAAATTTGTATGAAAAATCAAAAGCAGATTCTCTGCATAGATCTTCAAAGTGTACCAGCTACCTGTAGTCAATGTAAAACTATTGTAAAAATCTTTCAAATACAGGACATCTTCTATCTTCTGAGCCCTGTGTATCCCCTCTGTCCCTTCACATCTCTCCAGTTCTTTAATCTCACTTTCAGTAACTGGGAAAGAGCTCTGGGAAAAAGGTAGAGAGGAAACAAGAATTGAGAAATGGAAAGAGAGAGCAAAGAAAGACCTGAGGGAAAAGGTCTTTTCACTTTTCTATTCTATTTACCTCTTCTTCATACAACAACAGTGTATGCTTTTGTCAAAAAGAGGTGGAGAACATGATGTTTAAAAAGGCTTTGAAATTGAATTAGGCTGATTCTGTTAAAAGATTTGTCTGAAGCAAATAGCACTACAGGTGGTTTGGGGTTTTTTTTCCCCTTCTCTGTGATCACAAATCATGGAAGACAATATAATTAATTGGAATTTTCTACATATTTTTTTTTTCCTTTGGAAGTACTGTTTGGCATACTGCACTTAGATTGTCTTCAAGACCACCTCCTAAGAACTGTGGTAAAGCATGTTGTAAATTTCTAGTGCATGACTCATTTTAAGTTTGTAATGTGTTTCCATTCTTGAAATAATAAAGCTTCAAGCACCACCTACTGTCTGAAATCATCTACTGTGCATTTCCTCTCTATTTGCTAGCAGTGTTAGTGTCTTCCTGCCATTTCCAGGTATTAAAAGCACTGTAGCATTTTGATTTTGGAAGAAGTGAGAACATGTTTATGTGAGCCTGCTTTTACAAGCTTTTTAAATTTTCAATCTTGCTTTTTTGTCAGGATCTGTGTTATGAAATTTACATCAAACATTTTCCTGCAGGAACTTTTTTTTTCTAGAAAATACAACTCTACTATATAAAGCACAAATATCTACAGTAGAATTTGAGATAAAGTAAAAAATCTAACTCTATCCTTATTTTCCTTCAGGTGGCAGATAATGGAAAACCACCGTTGTCATCTTTGACTTACATTGATATTAGAGTTATTGAGGAAAGCATTTATTCTCCAGCAATTCTGCCTCTAGAAATCTTTATCACAGCCTTTGGAGAAGAATATTCAGGTGGTGTCATTGGAAAAATTCATGCTACTGATCAAGATGTTTATGATACTTTGACATACAGTCTGGACCCCAAAATGGAATCCTTATTCTCAGTTTCCAGTACTGGTGGCAAACTAATAGCACATAAAAGGTTAGACGTAGGACAGTACCTCCTAAATGTCAGCGTTACAGATGGAAAATTTGTAACTGCAGCTGATATTACTGTACACATCAGACAAATCACACAAGATATACTAAATCACAGCATTGCAATACGGTTTGCAAACCTTGCCCCCGAAGAATTCATCGGTGATTACTGGCGAAATTTCCAGAGAGCATTAAGAAACATCTTGGGTGTGAGGAGAAATGACATCCAGATTGTTAGTTTGCAGCCTTCTGATCCTACTTCAAACCTTGATGTCCTCCTGAATATTGAAAAGTCTGGTGGCTCTCAGCACCCAATGAGAATTTTGCTCCACAAGATAAACTCTTCTGTGCCTGACCTAGAGGAGATTTTAGGTGTTCGGATAATTGATGTTTTCCATAAGCTTTGTGCAGGCCTAGATTGTCCTCTAAAATTTTGTGAAGAAAAAGTAACAGTGGACGAGACCACTATGTCAACCCACAGCACAGCGAGGTTGAGTTTTGTCACTCCTCGTCATCACAGAACAGCAGTTTGTCTTTGTAAAGGTAAGAAAAGCAGTAGGGAAAACCATATCCTTAAAGAGATTGTTCTGGTTTGGAAGAGCCGTAATCCGTAGGGGAAGTCTTAGAGTACAGGGCAAGATTAAGGATGTCCTGTAACCTTCACTGCAACATTTGCATAATTTTATTCAGAGTAAGAAATAAATCTTTCTTGTCTCACTACCTCTTTTAAGAGTTTACATAATATAAGGTTATGGGAGGGAATATCTTTTTTTATAGTTACACCTTCATTTTCCATTTTATGAAAAAAGTTTCATTTTTGTTGCCTTGTTTTAAATTGCCAGACATTTTGAGTCTTGTACACATGAAGGTAAGTTCTTGCAAAGTACCTGATTACTTCCTCATTTCTGCTTTGAGGAATAGCCCATGCAGCTTCCAAACTTGGCTGGGAATGACGGGATGAACTGACGAATATTCATTAAGATATGTAAAAGTATAGAGATTTAGAACAAAATATTACTTTGTCTAGTCTGTGTTTGTACCAGTCACGTCTCATAAATGTTACTTCACTTCCTTACCTGATGGGAATATTGTTTGGGTTGCTTTCAGCTACTATACTTAAGTGTCCCTTTTCAAAAATACTGTTACCACCCTCAGCAGAGAAATAATGTATTTTGCTTTACAGAAGGGAAATGCCCTCTGGTGAATAGTGTGTGTGAAGGAAACCCATGCCCTGAAGGTACTGAATGTTTAGGAGATCCAAAAGAAGGAAAATATACCTGTGTTTGCCCAGACAGCAAAGCTGGACAGTGTCCTGGTAAGAAATTAAAAACCTTTGCATAGAACCATATTACTTTCCAAAAATTAATTTCATTCCAGTCCTGTGTTAACACATTTATGCTTTTCTGTATTCCTAAGCATCCGTTGACTCTGCTGTGACATTTACTGGGAGCAGCTACGTGAAATACCGTCTCATGGAAAATGAGAACAAAGAGGAAATGAAGCTGACAATGAGACTTAGAACATACTCTGCTCATGCAGTTGTTATGTACGCTCGAGGAACAGACTACAGTATCTTAGAGGTAAAGTCTCCTAGCGCATATCTCTTCATCTTTTCTTCTTACCATCTTCTTGCTATGTTTTACATCACAATAAAAGATTGAATCATAACATCCCTGTAGAACTGTTGCAATTCAGAATTGCCTTCAGGGTAGAGTATGTTACACATCTAGGTGACAAACTTGCACAGAGTATTTTTTTTTCATTATTGTGTAAAAGGAATTGGTTTTCCTTGATGTTTTAAAAACAGAACAACAACAAAAAAAACCCATTTGAATTATCTATTTTACATAACAACTTTAAATTTTATTTGCTCGTAATATTCATTAAGTCCATAGAGGAAAAAGTCACTTAAAGCACAAGATGAAAGGTCTTGAAGTACTGTAATTTTTGATGATGATCTGTGACTTGATTACTGGAGGATAAAAAGTACAAAGTATACATTTTAATTAAAGGAACCATACTGAATGAATCACAATCAGTGTGACTGGGAATACAGTGCTATTAAACTGCCTTTTATGACCACCACCATCATCCTGTCTCCAGCAAACATAAACTTTTATAGGCATCAATATTTTATATCTAAGTGTGCAGACCATTTGTTGATGTTGTGGCTTTCCTCTGTAGATTCACCATGGAAGGCTGCAGTATAAATTTGATTGTGGCAGCGGACCTGGGATTGTCTCTGTTCAGAGTATTCAGATTAACGATGGCCAGTGGCATTCAGTATCTCTGGAAGTGGATGGAAATTACGCACGACTTGTTCTGGATAGGGTGCATACTGCATCTGGCACTGCTCCTGGTACACTTAGAACGCTAAACCTAGATAATAATGTGTTTTTTGGCGGTCATATTCGTCAGCAAGGTACAAGACATGGTAGAAGTCCTCAGGTTAGCAATGGTTTCAGAGGCTGTATGGATTCTGTTGTGCTTAATGGACAAGAGCTGCCCCTAAACAGTAAGCCACGAAGTTATGCACACATGGAAGAATCTGTAGATGTGACTCCTGGATGCTTGCTGACTACCACAGAAGGTTGCTCAAGCAGCCCATGTCAGAATGGAGGCATCTGCAATTCACTGTCAAATGGAGGTAAGCTGTGCTATATTCTTCTGTTGTTAGTTTTCAAAACTGCTTTTCCAGTTCCCTACATTAAAGGACAAAAGAACTTTGTGAATAATTCTTGCTTTCCCAGAGCTGTAGAAGGATGGGTTTGCCTGTGTCTGCCTCATGTTCTAGACTCAATTCCTTGAGTATGAAGTAGATAAAAGTCCATCAGACAAAGTGGGGATTTAATCTTCAGTGTCAACACCTGAGGTCCATCCTCTTAACTGTCTATTTGAGTCTTCCTTTAAAAATTCTGGAATCATTGTAACAAGCTTGAGTTTTGTGAGAGAAATGGAAGTTATCCTTCAATCATATTCAAGAAAAACCTTACTGTTAGACTTTCCTTCATCATCTGATAAAATATTTCTATTTCTTCTCACCCCTATCTCTTTGAACAGGTAGATGAGCAGGGAGAATTTTCTTAGATCCATAGGTAGGCAGAGAGGATTTTATCTTAAATCTGGTAACGCCACATGAGCCTTTCAAAAAGACTGTATTTGATTTCAGGTTACTACTGCAAGTGTGCACCTTTGTTTATGGGAACTCACTGCGATGTAAGTGTCAACCCCTGCGCTTCCAACCCCTGCCTTTATGGTGGTACTTGCATCCCTGTCAGTGATGACTTTATCTGCCAGTGCCGAGGACAGTACACAGGCCAAAGGTATGTTTATATTGTACTAATGAACCCTGTAGAGAACAGGCTATAAACGTAACACTTTTTCTGTTTTCTTTATCTGTTCCCTGTTAAAAGCTCAGACTTTGAAACCCACTGAAATTAGTTAATGCCAGCCCCTATGTTACAGCCCCAAATCCCATACCCTATACTCACTTGCAGCAAGTTAATGGTTCATTCATGCTTTTTTTATTTCCCCCCCCACCCTTCTCTTTTTGTTTGTTTTGTTTTGTTTGTTTGGGTGTGGTTGGTGGTTGTGTATGTTGGGTGTTTTGTTTTGGGGTTTTTTTATTTCTGGTCTTTGCAGGTGCCAGCTGGGTCCATATTGCAAAGACAATCCTTGTAAAAATAGTGGCAAGTGTATTGACAGTTTGGATGGACCTGTTTGTGAGTGTGAAGCAGGCTTCCGTGGAGAAAGGTAGGTAGTGTTACACACATACTGCAATTTGAACAGTATTACTTAAAAGTTCAAATTGTTGAAATGTTGATAAAATAGCAAATTGCCTGTGTATTAAATACATCTACCGTTGTTGAGAATGAGGAGACTACATCAAAGACTGCTGTAGTAAACTAACCCTTGTTTCTTTGCTCTGTTTGTTGTAGGTGCCTGACTGATGTTGATGAATGCATAGAAAACCCCTGTCTTAATGGTGCCCTCTGTGAGAATACTTATGGTTCATATCATTGCAATTGTAGCCGTGGATTTGGAGGCAAACATTGCACAGACATTGTTCTTAACAAATACGTTTCAACATCTTGGAACATTAGCTTAGCTGAAGTGATTGGGATTATTGTTTTCATCACAGGAATATTCTTGTTAGTTGTGATTTTTGTTGTTTGCCGCAAAGTTATTAGTAGAAAGAAGCACCAGCCAGAACCTGAAGACAAGCAACTGGGAGCTACAACAGCGTTTTTGCAAAGACCTTACTTTGATGCAAAATTGAATAAGAACATCTATTCTGACATCCCACCACAGGTTCCTGTTCGTCCCATTTCATATACTCCAAGCATTCCAAGTGACTCCAGGAACAATCTTGACAGGAATTCTTTTGAGGGGTCTGCTATCCCTGAGCACCCAGAGTTTAGTACTTTTAACCCAGATTCTGTACATGGTCACCGGAAAGCTGTAGCTGTTTGCAGCGTAGCACCAAATTTGCCACCTCCACCTCCCTCCAACTCTCCTTCAGACAGTGACTCAATACAGAAACCCAGCTGGGATTTTGACTATGACAGTAAGAAATGTTCTTATTATTTTCATGTTAAAAGTGTGAACTGGTACAATTTTAATGAGTGCAAAGTCTCTGTATCTGTTAGGAAGGCATTATGACTTTATTGGGTTTTGAGTCTAATTAGGCTTCATGCTCTGTTAAGTTTTGTAAAAATGTAGATCTCAGCCTTAACTTTTATTGACTCTTTAATATAGGATCTATTAATTGTCTAACCTGAAACTTTTTTCTTTCAGCTAAAGTAGTGGATCTTGACCCCTGCCTTTCAAAAAATCCTCTGGATGAAAAGAACTCCCATCCTTATAGTGCTAGAGAAAGCATGTCTGAGGTCCAGTCTCTCAGCTCCTTCCAGTCTGAATCATGTGATGACAATGGTATGTAAAATACAATCATTATGCAATGCCACTTAACTTCATTTGTTCTGTCTTTGCATCTATATCTCTAAAGTATCAATATGACTTACATATGTCAGATATATATTAAATAATAACTTATTTAATACATATCTGTATTTTCTTATGTTAATACCCAGATATGTTAATTTCTTAAAAGTATTTTACCTATTTACACCTTGTGTTAATCATGTTACCTTGAGATTATGTATAATTATTCTGCTGTTAGAATATTAACAGTGAAAATGCAGAACAAGGTGTTCACAGCCTTGTGTTTAAAAGCAGTGAAAAAGCATGTTTTGAGAAACTCTTCTAGGTGATCATTAATTATCACCTTGTACAAGAATACATTGAATTTTAAAAATGGCCTCTGCTCAAAGACAACTTTCACTTTGACGTTCATCTCTTAGTAAAAAGCTTTCTGGTGTTACAGTTTCATTTGTTTCCTTCTCTTTTTCTTGCTGCCACCTCAGCTCCCATATGGATCAGATCAGTTCTGAGTGAGAGCAGAGTATAAGGGACTGCTTGTAAGTTTGATTACTTTAGTAATGAAGGAAGCTGCACAAAAAGGGATTTTGTTATAGTAGAACAGTATATTTGGCTTTCACCATGATTAAAATGAATTTAAAAAAAAAATACATTGAAAAAGGCCAATATAAAAATACTTTGATCACAACTCCAGTCCACCAAAATATAATCAGCATACATATTTGCAGGTTTCATTATTATTAATTGGAAGTCTTTTACTTTTCCATTGTGATGACAGATGCTTTTAAAGTTGATATGAATGCATCTATGTATTCAGAAACATTTCAGACTGATTGGACAAAGCCACAGTTGTCTCATAACTGAATTCACGTGCTTTGACTTTTTACTCCAATTTCTGCTTTTGTCTCTGTATGTTACAAAGAATTGAAATTCCTTTAGCTTAGGAATAAAGAACATTCTGCTTCTGAATGAAGCAGAATGATTTGCTCTTAACAGCATGAAAAGAAACATCTGTTATGATTGGTGAAAGTAAAATTGTATGCTTACAGTACTCATCATTTTATCAGCAGACCTGATATCAACTTTCAACTTTTTCCCTGTGGTATTAAGTGTTGTGTGGTACATGTTGTTCTCCCTTCCTCTCCATCCCATATATTCGTACATTTCTTGTCATGTATTCATTACTCATTAATACATCCTTTAAAGAGAAATAGCTGTGGCATCATAGATATTCTTCCTTCCTGATAGATTATGAATTTATTAGTTGGAAATTTAATCCCCGAGCCATGCAAGTAAATCGCATGTCCTTACCTCATCCTACTCTATAATCCTTCTCTC
This sequence comes from Megaceryle torquata, assembly GCA_024611175.1. NCBI lineage: Eukaryota > Metazoa > Chordata > Aves > Coraciiformes > Cerylidae > Megaceryle > Megaceryle torquata. The sequence continues at coordinate 29,756 of JANIJG010025365.1, forward strand.
TTCTAAAAGTATCTTGGGAAAGGGAAGACATAAAAAAATCCATTCATTTTGGTTGTTTTTAAATAAGAATGTCACAACTTGAATTTGGTATTTCTACTGTCATACCACTGTTAGCAGACAAGTAGGTCAGCAGTAGAAGTTTGTAGTAGATATTATTCATATTCTAGCATTTTAGTCCACTTCAGGGAAAATTTCTTTCCCTCATCTTCCATTGAGGGGCGGGGGAGAAGTAGTATGCTGTCTAAAAGAGGAAGCTTAATGCATTGCTCTGTAATTCACTCAACACAAGCCTTTAGAAAAAGTCTAGATTATGGCTGTCAATGCGAAGTATTATGCATCTGGTCTGTTCAGGCAACATTACAGAAGTTCTAACACAACTAAAGCAGCTTTGTACTCGTGCAGAATTTGCTTCAGGGGTCTTTTCCATGTTTATCAAGAATAAAATTCAGGATTAGAGATGTATTGTATATTATGTGCAACTGCTTTTTAGACAGAGGAAGTGTATATATGCACCAGTAATCTTGCTTTATAAAACAGTAATGAATTGCAATTTTACAGTGCTTTTTTGTGTGTATCTGTATGCTTTTTAAAATGATAATAACTATAGTTGTTTGTTTTGTTTTAATTTGCTCCTTTTATACCTTTTACAAGCTTCCGTAGTGACTGTAATACACCTTGTCAATGCTGTTGTTGACTCGGTGGAAAAAGAAGGTATATACTGTTTTCATATTTATTTACTGCTTTGGCAGAATAATGCACGTTCGTCTTCTAGTAATGTAGCCCTAGCAGATGGGAGTTGTAAAATATTTACTTGGAATTCCTGATAAGTTTTAGCAAAGAATATAATTATATTGTGTATCTGCTCATATTTTCATGTGTATGCTATAGCTACCCTATGGATAGGTTTCAAAGTGTGATTTCTTGGGGGGAAAAAAAAGTATTGGCATAGAAAGATCTTGGTGGTGCTTCTCTTTTGAAAATAGTCACATTAAAGCTGAGAGACAGCATCAAAGAGAATTACATACATTACCATAGATGGAAAAGCAGCATCCCCTGCTTCCTTTTGTTCTCCCACCCACATCAGTTGGCACCTTGTCCAGCTCTGCAGAACAGGAGTAGTACTGGTACTTGTACTCACTTCCCTGGTGTTCAGATCAGTCTGTCTCTTTAGCAAACATACTTGTAGTATGCAGTTGAGGTATATACGCATACACATCTCTATCAGTTTAAGTAGTTGCTTGCTACCTAGCCTTACATGAGTATCACAAAGGTAGGTTTGGATGTGTATATATATATGATCCTACACATATATTTGTGTGCTTGCATAGTATGCATTTGGAAGGTAGAAAGAGATGAAGTAGACATTTTCAGTGGAATTTTATTTCTTTTTGCTAACCTTTAAGAACTGACCTTCTAGAAAAGAAACTCTTTACAAAATAATAGTAGAAATAAAGGTGTCAGGGGTGCTATAGAAATGCTATCTTTTTTTTTTTTACTTAAAAATCCTTAAAGTTCCAGTAGTATGCAAATAATTAAGAATACAAAATTAATTTTAGTAGCTAAAGATTCTCTTTGGGTTATTATTTGAAGTACATCCTGTCTAAGGTATGCAGACACAAAAATAGACAAATGCAGAGATGTCTATTTACATGAGTATTTCAGTAATGTGTACATTTAGACCAGAGTTCTCAGTGCTAAAAATGGTAATGCACAGTACTTAAAGGGAGAATTATAAGACTACAAGAGGCAAAAACTAAAAGGGAAAATATTTAATAACTTGTTCAGATTTTCTCTGATAATTTAATTGGGAGAAACTAAAAATGATGTATGTAGCTCTCAAAGTTGAAAGTCTTGCTTGACAGTTTAGTTTCACTGTAAGATAAAACCAAATATTTTATGCATTGCAGTATATTTGCAGAGAGATTAAAGATATCCTGCTCAGCTACTTCTTAACACTTTGAAGTTTCTACTTTTAATAAGCATTCCTTCTTTCAAAGCATCTTAGGTATGGAGTTCTGCTTTTGAGCATCCTCAAGGGGGTGCTAGTTTGAACAGCAGAGGTCCTTGCTCAAGCCTTTGGCAAGGTTAAGTTCTGGGACAGATGGCCTTTTCCTTTAGTCTCCCCCTGTGATTCAGTCCAACAGTTATCCTACATGTAGCTAGTCTCATCCTAGGACAGTTATAGGCCCATGTTCTCTGCATTGCTCATCAGGGAAGGTTGCAGCTCTGTGCAAATCAGTGCTGAGTGCAAGAGGAAATATAACTCCAGTCTAGCAGATTGTCACCTAAGAAGATGGGAACATCAGGTTCTACCTTGTTTTCTATATTTTATGTTAAAAGGTCTTTGCCTTAGAAAAAGAGCACAGGACCGGTAGCTCCCCATTCCGTGGTAAAAATGATCTAACTCATATGGGTACAGTCTGCCTATTGGCTTTAGTTTCACACCCAGTTTCCCAAGAAAAATGAAGAATGCAGACTAGCGGTCAGAATCTTCTCCTGGAGATAAGGCCAGAGATACCTTAAGAGTTTCAGATTTCAAACTGATATCTCTTTTACTGTGGACAGTATTCTCCTTGCATGGGCTAGGAAAACTTGAAAGATTTAAAAAAAAAAAAAGTCCACAAAAACAAAACCTCCCCAAGAAACAACCTCTGTCCCTCCAGGCTCGAAAGAATAGATAAAACTATCAATACTTAAGAAAACATTCTGCTATTACGATGGGCATTGCCAATCCTTACAGAACTGAATAGGTAATACAGATTCCTGGAGAGAAAAGGGGTTAAACATGTGTCAAGTAACAGAGGACAGTTGTCTGCTGAGCACAAGTTGTTGGGTTTGCTGTACAAAGGGAGGCAGGTCTCACAGTGCCCAGAGTATGGAAAGTAGATACTAAAGGGAGAGTTCCCATCTTTGCATGAAATACTTTGAAGTGTAAGTTCTAGTAGATGCAGCCCAGTATCAGTAAACAACGGGGGGAATGCAAAGAAGGGGGGGGGGGGGGGGGGAAAAAAAAAAAAAAAAAAAAAAAAAAAAAAAAAAAAAAAAAAACAAAAAAAACCCCACCCACCAAAAAAAATTCTCACCCCTTTATAAAAAAAAGCGAAA
>JANIJG010025366.1:0-19164 GCA_024611175.1 Megaceryle torquata
AACAAAACAAACCAAAACCAAAACCAAAACCAAACCAAACCAAACAAACAAAAAAAACCAAAAAAACCCCACAAAAAACAAAAGCAATCAATCAAACAAATAAACAAAAACCACACACACACACAAAAACCAAACAAACAGCAAACAAACAAACAAAAATATTTGACCCTACTGGACATTAAAAAAAAAGCTTTAAAATTAAAGCTCTAGAAATTTCCCAATAAGTGTCCATAGAGTAAGGTCATGTATTTATTTACTTGAAATACTGAGAAATATGTTCCTGTGCCATGGAATAGTTTTTGTGTCCAGCCACAACTGCTGATAGAGCTGAGCCATAATGCAGCAGGAGGCCGGTATGGTGGAAGTTCTCCCTGTGCATATGTTTGTTTATTTATATTTCAGGAGAACTGGTCAACAAGATTTATTCAGGAGGAATAAAAGACTCCCAGTAATTCATTCTTGTCGGGATTTGACAACACAGTTCACTTATCTTGTTATTTTCAGCTCTTCTGCTGCAGTATTTTTTATGGTTATTAATTGAGAAGCTAAATTCTTTATCCATGATTTAGAAATAAATAAATAAATGAGGAGTTTAAAAAGCTCTATTTGTGACCATCAGCTTCCTGAACCCTGAGAATCACTATCATTTTACCAAGCTAGAGGCATTTTCCATTTGTTGGTCCTTTTGATCAGGATAGATTTACCCAAATTAGGACCATGCCTTCCCAAACTTGAACACACAATGACCCTGTATATCCAATTATTCCCAAGCAAGTCTTAAAATAAAACAGCTGTATAATCTCTACAGAGAAGGAATGAAGCATATGTGTGATTCCAAAACCCTTCGTATACCAAATGAGGGATCTGGGTTCATTCATGGGTTTTTTTTTTTTTCAGGCAAGGCAGGTTCATCTTTGAACTTAGTGAGAATTTTTACTATATTAATCAGAAAAAAATCTATCTTGTGATGAGTTGATATAGCACAAGAGAGGCACCCATTAGAAAGTCTAGGAGAGATAAAACACCATGTAAAAAAAAAAAAAACCAAACCCTACTTTTTTATTCCCATTCCTTATGTTGTAAAGACTCAGGGAAAGACCTTGAACTGTGCGCCCAGTTCTCTTCAAATGCTCTTTCCACAATGACACTCCCAGGCAGACTGTCCTAATTGCTTCCTAGCTTAACAGTTTCCAAAACAAAGCCAACGTAACTTGCACAAGTTGGTTCACATCGTCATAGGTAATTCACCACAGCTCTTTCCAAGCATTCCTCCAACCATCATCTTCACTGTGGCTGCTTTTTTGCTGCACATTGACTCCTGCAAATGAGATTTCTCAGAACACTGAATAGACCTTCTAGGATCTGCCATTTGTCTTCTTTCACTTGGTCTTCAGCATGTTCATACTTGTTGGGGAAGGAAAAAATCCATGGATATATCCAGAAGACATCCACTGTCTTCAGAATGTGAGCAGCTGGCAGGACAGCAGGCATAAAGGAGAGGCCAGTTGGAGTACAGCTAAACACCGAGCTTCTGCTGGGCACAGATCTTGGATTCTGGGAGATTTATTGGCCCAAAACCTGCCATAGACTGTTTATCAGGGCTAGATCCTGAGATAGGAAACTTAAACAGGACTCTCACAACATCAATTTTATTTCTGAAACATCACATCCTTTACTGACTTGAATTGAGGCGCTACTTCTTTTTTAACTATGCTTCTCATTCAACCAGTTTGGCATGAAGCTTGGACATGTGAACCTTTCAAGTCCAGACACTGGAGCTGAATGAGAAATAGTTGAATGAGAATGATGAGTAATAATACAGCTCTTAAAAGAACAAGTCTCAAGGTTTTCATGCCAGCCTCCTGAATTAAGCAGCCTAACTCTTAGCAAGGGATCTGTTGTACTGCTGTGCTCTGTCAAGTCCTTCCCAGGTACGTGGGAAGGGAGATGTGAATCCCAGCCAGGCTGAGTTTCATGATATCTGTAGAATGGTTCTTCAATTTAAGAAAAAAACAAACAAACAAACAAACAAAAAAAAAAAACCACACAAACACAAAAAAAAACCCAAAACAAAACAAAACAACAGCAACAACAACAAAAAAAAACTACAAACAAACAAACAAAACCAAAACACCCCCCAAAAAACAAAACAAAGCAAAAACCAAACCAAACCAAACAAACAGCAACAAAAAAACCCAAAACACAGAAAATGCCAGAGTCGGTGCAACTTGCACATTCAATACTCAGTCCTCTTTCATGTCAGACCCCCAAGATCATTTCATGCCTCCATATCTAGGCTGTTAATAGAGCATGAAACAATTCAGGCACCGAGCCATCCAGAGCATAATCTTGCCATTTGAAAGCACATAAAGGCACTTCATAGCAGCAAGTGTCAATAGCCACTCCCCTGCTGATATAACATCCCTTCCCTCCTCTACAGACTTCATTTGGCAAAGAAAATAAACAAGGGTTATTTGAAATCTAACCCCAACATAGCTATAAAAGATGCTTCATAGAAAAAACAAAACAAAACAAAACAAAACCCACACTCAAACCAAAACAACAACAACAAAAGTGATATTTAATCTGCTAATTCATCCTCAGGACCCTGCTCATTGTTTAGGAAGCACATGCAGAAAACAGTTCCGTTTAGGACAGTGGGGGAAATACCGTTTGTATCCACCACCACATAAACTGTTGGGGCACCTGTCAGATAACAGATAAAAGATCTAGTGGAAAGAGGAAGAGGCAGATCCCAAAGAAACCCTTAATCCATAGGCTCATTGCAGACCATTGGAAATCCCTGCATCTCATGCATTTTTTGCATCCCAAAGTCATTGGGGGACACAGCAACAGAGCTGAAAAGAAGCATGGATCAGAGATGTGCTGCCAGAGGACTTTGAAAGGGAACCAAGACCCATCTTGCTGCAGATGCATAGCTTGCACCGGTGCTTTCTGCAGCCATGGCTGAGACCCAGCTGATTGGTGCTCAGCCTGCTGAATCTGCCTCTCACACCCTAGTACCCTGCCCTGTGGGTAAAGGCAACGTCAGTGGGACAGCAGGGCTTCCTGTAACACCAGGTTCTGTCTGTCAGACAAAAACACACCATCGTCTCTTTCAAAATGCCCTGCAGTGGTCCTGAAAGATTCCAGGTCTGTGCTTTTCTTGAGGAGCAAGGAGTGACAGGAAAAGGGTAGAACTGAAAACCTCTAAAGAGTGATCAAGGAAGAATTTAGACACCTACATCAAGAAAATAGACCACAGAAGCTGCCTTTTGGCAGCTGAGTGTCTGCTAGCATCTAAATCCCTGCTAAAGCACACATGCAGAAGCACAGCATTCGTGCAACCAGGGCTGGCCAGTCAGGATGCCACATGTTCTCCAAGGTGCAGGGTCCATGAGAAATATCTGGGCCAGTTTATAGAAGTGTCTCAGAAGAAGGTCTAACCTGCTGGACAAAGGAAGGCTGGACATCCCTTCTCCAGTCCATCAAAATGGCATAAAAAGGAGTGCATCTTCTCCAGTGCCCCAGCAACCCAGTTAACCAGGTGCAGCAACATGTCTGAGATGTGACTACCATCCTCAGAATGAATGGGTCCTTATTCTTAAGAAAATGCTTCCATCACAGAGCCACCATTTCTCTAGACTCAGCTTAAGTGTTTCCTAGGCTTTCCCTACTGCCACACATGCACTGGTTACAGGGACTCTTTTAGTTAGTTATGAGCTGTCCCGTTCCACCCAAGAGAGGTCTAATCCACCTATACTGATTTCGCAAAATCCATTCTCAGACCCACATCAAGCATGGGGACACAGATCATCACAAAACCTGTGCTCTTCTCTGGATTCTGGGGCTGTGATTTGAAGGAAGGGTCCAGACTTCTAAAACTTACAAACCTTTCACAGAGTCCTTGCAGAAGCTAAATCTCCCTCCTACCCATCATCCTAGGCCCCTGCAAGTTTTCCAGAGGGGTCTTTCCCTTTGTTTCTAGGAATCAGTGTTTTGGGGTGCTTCTGTGCAGGCAATAGAGCATTCTGAAAGAAAAAGCACTAAGTGAATTACTCTAAAGCTGGCAAATGGCAACTTTGCTGTCCTGATGGGACACAAGGATGTACTTCACTGGCATGGAAGCAACCAGAAGATGTAAGAAGAGACCTTCAGAGGCCAGACATGGGGTGAAGCAGAGGTGACTTGGCTGTGTCCAGTTTTTGCATCAGTGAAATGAAAGATGATTTGCAAAAAAAAACATCAGAGACCTTGATTAGTTAATGAACATCTCTCAATTTACAGCAGTAAAATGCTGGGTGCCATCAAATGCAACCCAAAGTTAAAGCTATGACTGCTTTAATAATCAATGACTGCAGAGTATTTAAAAAAACAGCTAAGCTTTCAGGGGCTTAAGACTTATTGCTCACATTTTCTCAGCTTTCTTAAAGAAAAAAGGGGTGTTGTAGAAAATGGTCAAATTTATCATTTATAGCAAAATATTAATGTAGCAGCAGGAGACTTGATGTGGCCATCTATCTGCAAGCATTCAGACTTCAAAGGAAGCATAAACATGAAATTAATGGTTTGTCTAGTGTAAAGGAAAAATAAATGCAAATGTAGCCTCATTAATACCAAGTGGGTGACTTCTTGGTTTATGGGGTTTGGATTGATTTTGTCAAAGGCCAATAGATTTATTAAAAATGTCTTTTAAATTTAGCATCCGTATACCCATTAGTTGAAAGAAATAAAATTCTCTGCAATTGCCACCACCTCTCCTCCTCCTCTCCCCCCTCCCTGGATGTTGTTTTACCTAAATAAAGTTCTTGCATTAGGACTCACTTTCATACTGAAATATGTCTCTTGTAGGAGACGCTATAAACGTCAGCATTTTCCACAGCATTAGTTTATGGGCAGAGTGAATTTTAATGGCATCGTAATCTTGCTGCAATCAATTGTGGTACATGGGGGGGAAACCTTAGGGAGTGTCCATTAACCAGAGCTCTGCATCACTCCCAGTGCTCAGGAGCTTTCAAAGGGTGTTTGGAGGATTTTTTTTTCTTTTTCTTTTTTTTTTTTTTTTTTAATACTTATCCACAAAATGTTTGTTCTCAGCTGCTTCACCTTATTTCTCATGACTCAAAGTGGGCTGAGAGGTTCTTAACTCCTTCTCAGGATGTGCTTTCTGGCTGGGACATCTCATGTCCATCTTCATCCACCCCTCCAACCCACCAGACCAGGATAGGATGCTCTCCAGATGTCACATAGACAACAATGCCAGCTAGTGGCTGCATAATCATAGTCCACAGGCTGGTTTATTCGTTTACCCAATTCAACATTGAGGGATCTGCTGACAAATCTACCAGTTGGCATTACATAGTGGCTGAGCTGATTTAACCCCTTCAATGTATACTGTCCCAACACATGCCATCTCCTGCAACACAACACACTTGCCCAAAACCAGAGACCAACAAAAAATGTTTGTGCATGTCAGGCCCTCAAGCAAACAGCTACCAGAGCAGCAAACAGAAAAGAGGATGTAGGAGAACTCATCCTGAGCATGTTACCCACAAGGCAAAGGAAGAGTCTGAGCCTGCACCATATAAGAACCTTTTTTCTTATGTCTTTTGACCTGTTGAAACTTACAGTACTCTGCACCAGTTTTCCACTATTCATGGCAAAGAAGCCACTCTCATTATGAAGCAAAGCTGTGGGATCATGTCCTTTCTGAGATAAACCCCTAACCTAGAACACAGCAAGGTCAGCTGATGCATTGCATGAGGTTTACATTAGGAAAATAGAAGTTTATGACCTTATAGTCCCATATCACACATTGTTGGGTGGCTGCAAGACTCAAGGTTACAATTCCCCACTCTAAAAATCATTGGGAAGTTGTCCTGAGATAAATTCTTTGGTTAAAGTTGATTTGTTCAGGCCATTTTAAAGAACTTGCACAGATATTTCTGTGTGCTCACATCTGTAGAGGAATATTGTACAATGTTATGGGAGAGAAAGAAATAGAGAAACAAGAGATCTGAGCCACAAAGATGTGCTTGTTCAAGTAAAAGATGAGATGAGGGAGACACAGGTGCCTAAGAGAGAATAGACCTAAACTCAGAAAAGGTCTGAAAATGGCAAGTTTGAATTCTCTGTTAACAGATGGGGATATAATGCAAAGAAGATACACATATATCAAGTCACTGTGTATATACAAAAGACAGAAGAGGGGAGAGCTTCACTTATTTTCTTCATTAACAGTAAGTGGAGATGTTTCTTAAAATAGATTTACTTAAAGTTCACAAATGAAACCCATGATAGCTGTATGAGGAGAATCCTTTCCCATATTTAGGTTATTTTGTTTTTGTAACTCTCCTCTAAGCCTTAATCTTAATCTTAAACAGATTAAAAAAATAGTAAGTATATTGTGGTCCCTTGAATTACCACGTTCACCCCATGGAAAAACATAATTTGATTGATATGGTCCTGAAAAAGTCAAAATAAATTAAGAGTCTGGATTTCGTAGGAATTAACCTGAATGCTAGTATAAAGATTGTGAGAGCATCCACCACCTCCCACTCTAGTAATGCCACTTGGGTGCAGTGATTTGTTCTGGCATTCTTGACAACTCTAGATTTTCCTTTCACTGGAAAAAAGAAAGCAGGGTGCAAGTGAATCTTTTGCTATTCGGTTCTAGGGGTCTGCATTGCAGGAAGTGATCCTGTATTTAGAGTATACCTGGCAACTTCTCGAACCAGATTCACTGTGCACAGTGCAGGACCAGCTACTTACACTGCATGTATTAGAACAATGTAGGCAGACACAGGCAACCACCAGTGTTGGGCAATTTCCCATAAAAGCTATCACAAGAAAACAGTGTGTGCAAATGCATTTATTCCAAGAAAAATAACACAGCTTCAGCTATGGCCTTCCATTAAAAATAGAAATGTTTACAGTACAGTGGAGTCCCTGAGTATCTGCCGTCTACCTGGTAAAAGCTCCTGTGCTGTACACCCCAACAAGCCTTTCACTGTTTGGTGTGTGAATTCCTATTAAAAGTGACCCCATCTGCAGTCACTATCAATGCATAAATCTCCAGGTTGACAGCGATTAGCAGAAGACAAACGGTCAAAAAAACATAACACTCTCCTTGACCTAGAAATCATCAATTCAGGAAAGCATCTGAAAATACCCTGGAACCTGTCAGCAGAGCTGGGAGAGGAACAAGTCTCCCGACTCATTTAAATCTTTTAGATGCAAAATGTTTGTCCTATGTGTGCAGGTCAAAATCAGAACAGAAAACTTAACACAAACCATGGCTTTGCACACACAGGTGCTTTGCTTTTTCAAATCAGAAACAAAATATTTACGGTTTAAAAAAAATTTTTTTTTTTTAATTTTTTTTATTTGCATCCACGTCCAAATGCAAATCCTGCTTCAAGGAGAAAAGAGGATATTTTGAACTGAAAATGCCATTTTGGTCATTGCAGAAAGATTCCAAAGTCACTAACAAAAGTCAGAACTGACGCCCTTCATGGAAATCTTCATGGCTGGGCTTTTCTGAATATACAGAAGAGTTTGAGGAGGAACCAGCCCCATTAACAAAATGCTTGTCACAGTATTTACAGTGCCTATTCACCTTGGGGCAGAGAGAAGGAAGTCTGACTGAGCCCACACAGTCTGGAGCAGGTGTCTCAAGTCCTTTCTCAGTCTTGATGAGCAAACATTTGGCATTGCCAGAGCAGTTTCCAAAACATGCAAAGCCCCTGATGCCTGATCACCCCCAGCTTACATTTGTAGTTTGCTATGGCAAGCAGGAAGTAGAGCGTGTGATGCTTGCATGGCTGTGGAGAGACATGCAAGGTCAAGAGGACAGGTATTGAGAAATAAACAAAAAAAAAACAAAGCAAGAAGCTAAATAAAAGGTGGGAACAATCCTGGCACCTCCCCCCAAATCTATATTGTTCCTTATACAGAGAGTGGGAGAATTAGGGTGTCTGATGGTGGAAGGACTTAATTACAAGGAAAATCCAAGTAGACACAGACTTGCTGAATCCCCTGGTGATAACCCAGGAAATTAACAGAGATGTGTGGTAATGAACAAATAGATGGAAAAATCCCTCATCCTATGTCAGCTGTTGTCCAGGACATGTGCCTGCTAGAAGTGTCACTCATGGTTCAGCTTGTTCTGGGGTGGGCATGCCTCCTGCAGAAAAGCCAGCCTCTCTGGTCCCAAACATGCCATGCCATTAGCACCCAACTCACATGCCTCCCACTTCAGACTTCTTAAAAAAAATACTACATTGCAAGAGTTCAGGACATGGCATCCCTAGATAGATGTAAGCATTAGAGCAGAGATAGATGGATTGTGTTGTCATTCAATACTTTTCAGGGATAGCTTTCAGGAAAGCAGCCACCTCCTGTTGCTGTAGCAGAGACAGCTCATTTCCTCCCAATACAAAACAGGACTGTCAACCAGATCATCTTCATGTATTTGGATTCACTTTGCACAAGAAGACCACCAACACTTGCAGGCAGTACCAAACCACTAGCTCAGACTTTCCTCTTTCCTAGCTCAGAATGAACTCAACCATTTCCACCTCAAAGCAGATCCAGACCCTGAGACAACCCTCTGTCATAACTCAGCTGAGTCTGCTGGGCTGCGTCTCCCTCTGTCCTTTGCACAGCCCCCTCTGGAGCAATGGTCAGCCCTTTCATCAAGCACTGAGCACAAGGAAGCTGCCCAAGCAGTTGTCATTAATGAAAGCTTTTGTCTGGCTTCAGAAAGGGACAGTAAATACATCTGGCTGCTGCTTCTCCTCCTTCCTATAAGTGCTTCTGTGCCATTCTGCATTGCCCATGCTGATAGCTGACAGAGGATTCAGCTGGTTTTCCCTTTCTCATTTCTTCTTTCTAATAGGGCTCAGAAAAAAAAAAAAAAAAAAGTAACTACCTCAGTAAGTGTATTTATGTTAGATCTACAGCATCTATAACAGTTTGGTATGCTTGCAAAGTGAGAAAGACCTTTGTTATTTTCCAGTTATCCAGTTGGAGAATGCCTTGAGCCTTGTCTACACTGCTGCTACAATTATCCTCACCAGCCATGTGGGGACAAATCCAAAACCCCAGAGCAGAGTTAGCCTGTGGTGAAAGATATCAGCCTGTACAGAATACATTACACAGGTAAGGCCACTATGTAAGAAAAACAAGATCATGGGTGATGTTTCTTTTCCAGCCTTCAAAATTCAGAAAAAAGATGAGATGTGTTTAGGGAAATTGTTCTCAGTATATCCCTTCCTGCACCTTACTTTTAAATTTTTTTTATATTAAATATGGAACAATCCAGGGTGTTTGTTTTTAAAGGTGATATTGAAATGAACGTACTTTTGCAATATGATCCCACTTAGTATGATAACTACAGTTTTCATGCTCTGAAAAATCTCAGCAAGGGGAATTTATTTCTGGTCTTTTTGAGATGATTCTTTGAGCAGTGCTATTCTCAAGCCTGGGATTGTAGAGAGCTGGATGTGAACTTGTTTTCTCTCCTATTGGGAGGTTGTTTTTTCAAGATGCTAACATGCTCCATGGGACAAGATGAAGAGAGAAAGATAAAATATTTTTTTCCTGTAGAGTGATTCTGTTAATCTTTCTTATTTGCTTAGTGTAAGTGAGCTTGGTACTATCCAGCAAGCCCAAATAAGCCAGTCCAGTCTGAGACTGGAAACCCCCTCAAAAATGAAGAACAAGGATAATATCTACAGCCACATACTTACTACATGGAGTTCTTATGTTTGGAGGGCAGTAGAACTGTCCTGCTAAATTAGCCATAATATGGTCAATCTCTCAATTTAGCAAGCTTTTCTCATTACAGTATCACACTCAGTAACGTCTCCCTCCCCTACGCACCTAGCCTGGTGCAAGGTCTTCAAACCATAGCACATCTTTCCCTCTGCCTCCAAATGCAGTCATTTGCCATCTTCCCCCTGTGAGCACCTTCAGTCCACCAGGCAAGGAGCTTCAGTGTGATGGACTTTGCCAGAATGCTCCCTGGCATCTCAGCATTGATCCCTCTCTCTGCTTCAAACCATCCTGCACCAGTGTTTGCAGTTCCCTTAACTCTGCCTCCAACAGGAACATCTTCGGACCCCATAACAAGGTATGGTCTTTCCTAGTGCCAATTCACCTCTGATGTTGTCTTCCAGAAGGCTTTAATAGTCTTTCCTTACTTTGCTGCTGCTGTATTGCTCCTGGTGGAGCTTCACAAGGATTGAATCTGCCTCCCCTCCCTTAAAGCTGAGCAAAATCATGTTTCTTATCCAATAGTAAGTCCCAAATCACAGCCTCACAAGAGGCTGGTCATTCAATTAACCATGTTTTAACCACAGATTAGGTAAACTAATCTGCAGTTTGCCTGTCCCATGTAACTGCAGCTTGAACAACTCCCTACAGCACCCCAATAGGTAAGATGAAAATTTTCTCTCTTACAGGTCATCTTACAGGCAAAGTTTTGAGGTTTCCCTCACACACACACACGTGTTCCATATGTCCCTAGTCAGAGAGCTGCAGACCTTCCTTCCAGATCTGAATTGTCTGAAGGGTCCCTATACACTTCATGCATCAGCTGCTTAGGAAAGCAGATCTTCATCCTGCGTGTATCAACATGAGCCTTAGATAATAAACGGAGGACTAGAAGAAGAGAGAAATCATCAGGGCTGTTAATTTGACACCGACTCTTTTGATCTCCTCTTTAGATCATAAGGAAAGGGTAAGTGTGCTTCCTTTTAATCTTCACTCCCGCACTTTAAAGGCCTCAATAACGTTCCCACCAACCAGATCATTTTCATTTGCAACTCTAATTAATCTGTGAATAAATATGCTTCGGAGAGGTGGATTGATTTAAATGAGGGCTGTCTTTTCACCTTTAATCTATAATGCTGCATTTCTCTCTCTTGAGAAAATAGCTTCTAGCTTGCACTCTCTGCTTTTCTCCCCAAGTTCATGCAAGGCTCTTTCTCCTCTTTTTTATTATTATATAATAATGGTTTCAGCAGGTGAATAAAAGGTTAGGCAAGTTTGACAAAAATGGGAAGCTATTCACCCTTGCTACCTTTAATCTACTGCATTCTCCTCCTAATGAGTGTAAATTACCCAAGCTATTTCACAGAGTCTTTATATGGTATAATACCAGCCGGCAGGCCATTCTCAGAAGGGCGTTTTTATATTATTAGTATTAGTATTATCTTTAATCTTTTGTGGTGCAAAGAATAAGGACAACGCAAGGATCCACATAGAGCAGTAGGAGCCAGGAAAAGGGGAATCTGGCAGGGCCCACTGGGCTGTGTGAAGGAATGGGTCTTCCCATCAGAAGGATTCAGCAGCCAAGTGGCATCCTCATAGGATGGAAACCGACCCCAAAAATCAAGCTTTATTGGCTTTGCAAAGCTTGGCTAAAGCCACATCTGTGTGTCTGATTTTTTTACACCAGTCATTAGTGGCTTCAGACAGGGTTGGGAGAGGAAGAGGTAGCTCGCCCCACAGACTCCCTTATACACAGACTTTTAGCAATGGTTTGCAGAACTGAGGTCTAGGCACAGATGCAGCAAAGATCTGTCCATCTGGCAAACTGCATCTACACATGCAGTACCATTATGAAAAATTTACAGAAAGGGTTGTATAGCCCTGGAACAAGCTGTCCATGGCAGTGGTGGAGTCCCCATCCCTGGAGGGATTTAAAAGACATGTGGATGTGTTGCTGAGGGACATGGTTTAGCAGTGACCTGGCAGGTCTGTGTTAACTGTTCGACTTGATGAACTTAAAGGTCTCTTCCAACCAAGGTCATTCTATGATCTGCCTCTACAGTACAGATGTCCAGACAAATCACATCTCATGTGAACAGAAAGACATGTTGCTGGATTTTCCTGTTCTGGGAAGATGAGACAACTGGGAGGTGGTGGAGCCAGACAATTCATAGGGATGTCAGGTAACGATTATGTACTTCCACTGTACAGGCATTAGAGAAGCATCCTCGAGGACAAACTTGCAAGCTCTGAGAACAGAAGGGATGAAGAGGAAAGCTAAAGTAAAACATCCCTTACGGCCTCTGACAAACAACAATCTGAGGGAAGATCTAGGATGAAATCTTGCAATGTAGATCTCAAACTGGCCAATACCACAAACATAAAGAAGTAATTCTAATTATTGAGAAGAAACCAAACCAGGGTTACATGCAAAGGAGCACTTCAGAAGTGAGTCTCGCAACTTCACTGATAATCTGGAGAAGACACTTAAGACATCTCTCCTGAAGGTATTCAAGTCAAATCAGAAGCAGTTGTGAATGACAGTTACAAAGGAGCTACAGCATACAGGATTTGGTCAGGAAAACTACAAAGTATCACACTGTTGGTGTTAAATGTCCTGCAACACTCACACCCAATGTGAAAAAGAACCTGGGAAGCTGCAGTGTGGGCAGAGACTTTGCCTTCAGGTGAACACCATGTTAAACCTGCACTCACAATAGAACAAAAAAAGCAATAAACAAGGAATCCACAAGCAGTCAAGTTGGCTTAAGGAATTGCCACCACTCATCTGAGTTACTGTAATAGACAGGGAAAGCAGTACTAGAGCAGTTGTTATTTCACTGTGATGTGTATTGGCTCCCACCACCTATGGAGAGTTCTGGTAACAAACTGGGAGCGTTATCACTTTTCAGTGAGAACCCATACACTGACCCTGCCAGATCCATTGGGCCCAGTGATAAGCATCAAGACACATCCCTCACTAGCATGAACTGATGCCACCCCACAGCATCAACGGGTGTCATCACCCACTGCCAGCCACTGTGCTGGAGCCGGGCTGCATTACGAGGAGGGCAGAGGGAGGACTGGGAATTGGCAGAGTAGCAGAACTGAGTTGAAAATCTCTCCCTCCTCCCAAATTTGGCCAACAGTGTGAGGAAGAAGTGGCATTTACACATAGGCAAATATAATGAAACATAAATAAAATCCTCCTGGAGCAGAAAAGAAAATCTCGGCTTTGCTGCAAGCAGTAACTAGGCCATTCACAAGCTCAGCCTATTGCTAAACTCCTTCAGTCATTTCTCTCATCTCAGGTTGGTTCAGGTCCCCATTACTTCTGTTATATTATATGTCTTCCTTTTTTTTTAATTTGCCACTTGTGATTATTATTCTCCAGTCTAAGAATGCCTCATATTCAGAGATCCCTTTGTTTCACTCTTATTATCTACACCATATATGTTCAAGGTCGCTAGTTAGTCTATTATTCAAGCAGGCACTTTTTTCCTTTTTTATTCCCCCCTCCCCATAGAGGCTCAGTTCAAGGTCTCACATTCTCCGTTTTCTCCCCTAAGTTTTACCATTTCTTTTTCTTATAAAAACATTTTCCCTTGCCTCACATTCTCCAGTAGCTTCCATTCAATTCAGTCCATGCTAATATATATCCACAAGAAGCCCAGGGCAGACCCCAAGTCAGCTGCTTCTGCTGTTTTAAAAGAACCAAAGAAAGCTCTTTATTTTCTTAGACTCTCCAGCAATTTCTTGAGTTGCAGACTGATATACAAAGCATTCTTAGAGGTGGCCAGGAGATTTCCATATCATTTGCAGCAATACCAACTAAATATCAGGCTGCTGCGTAGGGACTTGGGTGATAACCACCCCAGGAAGTGAACACTTACAGTCATAGCCACTAGACAGGAATTTTAGCTATACTGTTGTTGCCTTGCTTGCAACAAGAGGTAAACCAGCAAGGGATCGCCTAACAGGCTGCTGTTTAATTTTGGATGAACAATGGAAATATGGCTTTAGCCCACTACAAACCTACTTGTTTGTCAAGTGACAACATCCTCAACAAATCTGCCTGTATTATCAGTCATCTCTCATTATCCAGGTATATTTATGTACATTGTCTGTACAGGAAAAAATACCTAACTGCTTTATGAGCTCTCCAAGAAGATTCACAACACCCACTCCTGTGAATGTGAGGTGCAGTCATGATTTCACAACATGCTTTAAGACAACTATTGAAACAAGGAAATTCGGGCTGGTCCACTTGAAACCAGAGTCACTAAAGCAGTCTGTGCAGTACAGGAGGAGTAAGCTGCACTTTTATATGCAGGATAAAGCTGTTGCCCTTAGGGAAGAGATGCCTTCATCAGGACAGACACTGGAGCCTGCTGGGGCTCCTTGCTGCTGCATCAACAACAAAGCCTGGTTGTGAATCACAGCAATGTCTCAATAAGCTCCAAAGAAAAGCTGCCAGGAAATAATGATCTGAGCAAAGTATTAAGCAGAGCATATTGCACCTCCATCAGCAACCCCAGACCATGGGGTGGGGGCATGGGAAAGATGCACAGAGGGCGTTCTGCATTTTCAAGGATTTTTACAGACCATTTATTTTCCTTGGCATCAGCTCTGCGTACCAGGTGTTAAACCTTTGTTACCTGTATGCACACTGGTTAGCTGAATATAGTATTCCACCAGGTCACCAGGAGCAGTTTACTAACATAGGCTACTTTACTGAAGTCATGGAAGAAGGTGATGAAGTCTTCTGTTCATCCCTATGCCTGCACGTGACTCCACCTGTATTGGCCAGGTCAATACAAGAGATATTCTGCCATTCCTTATGCACTTGGATGTGTTTTCACTTCTGATTAAGAGCAGAAAGACTCCATGTCCCATCCTTTACTCCACAACATTTCTCAAGGCCCTCATGGCCCAAGTTACCATCACCACAAGGAACAGCACTTGTTTTATTTTCAATCTGCTCTGCCTCCTTCTCTTATTCTTCTGCTTTAAAAAAAAAAAAAAAAAAAAAAATTATTTTTTTGTTTGCCAGGCTCAGTCATAGCACAAGGACATGGAGAAAGACATTCTTTCAATTCTTTGAGCATTGTGGTCGACTGAAATGGGAAACAAGACAAAGCCAGAGAAAAGCTTATTATGGGCAGCCTAGTTGGAAGAAAATGAATCACCCAAACAGATAGGTTTCAATGATCTCAGGCGAACTACACTCTTTATTCCACACACCCGCGTCTAATTGTTCAAGAAAATGTTCATCTGCTTCATAATGACAGTCATAATGGAAGTTATGTGAAATAACTAAAAAAGTTTATTCAAGGGTCTGCTTCTGAAAGTACAGCTATAATTCACTTTCTTCTGGGGATTTAATAGAATTCCTTCTCATAGAAATTGGATGGATACATGTAATTTTTTTTAATTTCAATACTTTGTTAGCTAGAAGTCTCTCCTAACATTAGATAGGACTTGTGGGGTAAAGGAACAGGGTAGTCAGCTGTTATTAAAGAGAGAACAGGATGAGAAAACACAACAGCAGCATTTGCCTTGCTGTCCATGTCTCAGGCCCAGTTTGAATGATAGGATGAAGGAAACAGCTGCTACGGTTTGTCTGTAGAAGTTAAAAGCAGGACCAGAGCACATAAATCTCAAAATCCCTCCCCAAGATACAACTAAACTTCAATACTCCCCTCCCTTGGTAAAAGGTGGTATAAGCAGGATACATTTGCATGATTTCCCTGAGCAGAAATGGCAGGAGAAATTCAGGCTGTATGGTACATTTCATGTGCAGACTTGAGCAGATGCCTTAATCAAGACAAGCCCAGAAGGAACAAGAAGAGAAACACGGTACCTATAAGAAACAGGACAAAGGAGCTCACTGGGCTTCCTAGAAGATGCTCAAAATCTGAAGTGAAATCAAAAGAACAGACAAAATTTCCCTTGGAAACTAAAGCACCAGAAGGAGGCAAGATTGAGTGTGTAGATTTGAGTTTACAGTCTAGTGAAAACCTTCTCTTGGTCCTGCAAGTCCATTTAATATTCTCCTCATGCTGATGGTGCAGAAGGCAAAGCAGTCTCCTCCTGGGACTACAGCTGACTCAGGGTCATTGTGGGGCTCTACTGTTGGTGAAGTTCATCAGCTTTAACACATGAAGGAAAGTGTGTCTCTAACTTAACTCAAAATCAAGGCTGTCTTAACACTGCCTCTAGTACCTTTCTAAGACTGGAAATAAAGGTTTAGGCAAACTTAGGCATGCAGGAATATTTCCTACAGCTGGACAGCAAGAGGTTAACAAGACATTTAGAAAACACTTTTTTAAAGTAAAAAGATTTTAAATTGTTTCCCATGAGAAACATTATGAAGTACCTAGCATGTCTCTGTACTTCTACTTGTCAAACAAAACCACAATGCAACTTTCAAAGCAGAACGTTTTGACATGAGCTTGGGCAGGAGGCAGGTTTTGAAGGCAGGATGGCGAGGTGCTGAAGAACCAGCCCTCTCTTTGACACTAGCTCTGATTCTTCATTCTTGAGCTGGAAGGAAGGAAAGGCTTCATTCAATTTGGCAGGACCCTGCAGGATGTGGCCAACTTAAAACCCGTGAGTCATCCAACCGAAGCTAGGCAGGAGAAGAACTCGTGCAATTCAAGTTAGAATTATGTTGAAGTACTCCACAAAGCCAAGGCCTGAGAAAACAAGCTGGCAGGTGCAATTTCCACTCTGGAGAAATTATAAACCTCCTTTTATTTATTTATTTATCTATATATTCTTATAGAAAGAAAATAAAGCATTTTTACTCCACATCTTTTTTCTCTAAAGGACTCACTGGGTGGTCCTTGTTTTGTCCTGATGTTGGGGCAGTCAAAGAGGAGGACAGAGTATCTGAAGCAATAACAATTTGCAGATTTTAGGGGGTTCCAAAAGAACACAAGAAGAACCAGGAGGCAAATAACATCCAGTGGGTATTTTATAGCAGAGCTCTCCAGCTCAGCAGCATAAGGCAGCTTGGGGAGATGACCCACCTGCACCCCTGGATCTCCCCACAGCCCCAGGCAACAGGGCAGGTTGCTTAGAAAACCTTCTCCAAACCCTGTTTCAGCTTAGTCCTGCACAGGCACCTGTTCAGCAAAAATGTCCACAAGCTGAGCCCAGCTCTTGATGGCAGGAGCCTGGTTCTTGCTGGAAGAGCACTTGGTAGGAAAAGAAGGAAGTATAACACCTTTCTTTTTATACACAGAAGCCATTGTATGCCAGGCTTTTTGTTTGACAGCAAACCTCTGTTAGCTGTTTTCACATGCAGGCTGTTTGAAGGAGACACTATATAGTTTCTTGGAAAAGCTTCCACTGGGAAGCTAGCTGAAACATATCTGATGTTTTATGTTTAAAGTTATAATACTTCAGCTTCTATGAAAGTAACAACCTGGGGCTTCCCAGGGAGCTAATTGATCAACTTCCAGTGGCATTTCAAAGAAAATTGCAGGAAATAGGCTCCTGATTACCAACATCATTTATAAACAAGCAAAGCAAAAACACCTTTCCCTCCACCTATAATGTAGCATCATCCAAAAAGCTGTCTGTTGTCTAATTAGAGACCTTTTGTTTTAATTACACTGGTCAGTGTTTTAATTACACTGTGCTGGCCAGTCTATCTTGGAGCAGGTGTCCCGGGGAGAATCCACTGGCAAGACTATGCTAGAGGCCAGAAATCTGGAAGGCATCTTCACCATCTGAGTACAGACACTTCACAGAGCAGCACCAAGGTCTGATGAGCCTCTTTATGTCAGTAGAAATTTAAGTTAAAAAAGTGTTTACTCCTCTTTTTAATTTTACATACATAGCAAAGAAATGAGGAAGACACTTTTCACAGCCACTTTCTGCCCCAACTCTGCTTTAGAATCAGTCTGCTCACAAGGTGTTCTGATGATACATTTTATATGTAGCATTTGAGCCTCAGGTAGGTGAAAGGAAGAAATTTTCATGACGCACACTTTTCCCTGTGCAAACCTCCAGACCCCGTCAGTTCTTTAAAAACTACAAATGCACACAAGCAACCTACAAAGGTGCTGAAGAGCTCCATGACAGTATCAGCACTTAAGAAATCCTAGAAGAATTAACTGAGCTGCTGCGGTATTGCGAGTGAGAAGATCATGGTGCTCCATTACTACCAATGAGGGCTTGAAGTTACATCAGGACCTCCAGGTGCTGATGGTGTTACACAAAGTGGAGAAACAAGCCTAGACTTTGGGACAAGAAATAACTTTTTGTAATCTAAAGGCACTTCATTCACTGAGTGAATCCCACCATGCAATCATTATACAAGTACCAGGAAAGACCTGCACTTTGAGCTGCTCATGGCAGAATGGAGAAAAGAGCAAGCACAGAACAATATATGCTTGCCTTCATCATCAGGGCCCCAGAATCCAAGAGCCTGCAGAGAGGCCTGCTTAGTACAAAACGGGTCTTCTCTCCCTTCCCACTTAAAACAAGATCCTAACTGTTCAGCGGTATAAAAAGGGGATACAAAGCAACCCACAGCACAAAGAGTTGACACCACAGAGTACTCAGGCTGCTCATCTGAACATAGCAGGACTACAGCAGTTTCCATCCCAAAAGACCCAGGTCTACTTTTATTATGATCAGATTTGCCCATCCTTACAAGAAGCATGTTTGTCACAGGATATTCCACATGGTAAGACACTCTTCTACTAAGTTGATGACTACCAGAGACTCTCTGGAGAAGTATCCCAGGTTGGCCTTACCCTACACAAACGAAAAGAAAGAGAAAATGTGATGATTGAGTGCTAGGCAGAAAAAGAAGTAGTTACTCAAGGTCTGCATAAAGACATATCTACTCATCTTACCTCCGGGAGAGGTCCACCCAGCACCAACAATGCCCTCAAGCAAAAAAGACAAAATCTTGCTGAGACTCTTAATGGCCTCCTTCCAACTGTGCCAAGCAGGACCACTTGCACCCTGCATCCTTCATCAGACCCTTTGCTCAGTTCATGTCACCTTCAATGTAACAGTAGGTTTTGTTTCCTCATAAGATATAAAATGCATGTTTTCCAAAGGGTCTTAAAGTACAAACGTCAGGTGAGTGAGGTGCTCATGAATGTATTTCAAGCCCACACCTATTCCTGCTAATGGATGTTGACTGTTGGATGAAACCTCTTCCTGAGTTGGGACTTGGATTTGACTGCTATAGACTGCTTTGACAGTTTTTAGACCATTGTCCTGATGGCTGTATGGATCTCACACTACCACAGATCCCAAGGGCTCTCTCCCACCACAGTGCCAGCCCTCTCCTCTCCTCTCCTCTCCTCTCCTCTCCTCTCCTCTCCTCTCCTCTCCTCTCCTCTCCTCTCCTCTCCTCTC
>JANIJG010025366.1:19264-33262 GCA_024611175.1 Megaceryle torquata
CCTCTCCTCTCCTCTCCTCTCCTCTCCTCTCCTCTCCTCTCCTCTCCTCTCCTCTCCTCTCCTCTCCTCTCCTCCTGTGGCGGTTCTTGAAAGCCTTTCCAGGCAAAGCCCTTCCTCCTGCTTTTGCTTTTTTTTTCTCCACCTATTTTCACCAGAGCCTGGTGTAGGTATTCAGGGATGGTTTTTCTGGAGGTGGCTCTTATTGTTCCTTCCCCCACCTTCCCCCAGCTGGGCCTAATGCATGGAAGGTCAGTTAGAAATGAAGCTGCTATTATCTGCAATCTCCCACCAGCCCTAAGCTGGGTCCCCTTTTTTCGCACTGAGGCCTAGCCAAGCATGAAGGAAAATAATTTTACCCAATCTCTCTGCTCTAACGCGCACCAACCCCCGCCCTCCTTTTTCCTCAACTCCCCACCAATCTAAAAGGGAAAGAATGAATTAAAAAAAAAAAAAAAAAAAAAGCTCTTTCCACAATGAAAGCACAACTAGATAGAAATCTTCATGAGGCCCTACTCTAAATGTGACTGCAGCTTTCAGCTCCTCCTCACTCAAATATCACCATCCCCACTGTTTAGCCTCCTGGTATAAAAATACTACTAATAAAAAATAGTAACCTGGTGATTATTCATGTTCCATATAATTGCAACAGGCAGAGGAAAGAGGACTGATTAATTTGTCTTGTGAATTATGCATTATTTTCCCTGTATCCTTCCTCCCCCCCCCGCCCCCATCTCCCAAGCACACTTCTCCAAAGCTTTATTATGTATATTTCTTGATATTGTCACCTGTCCTCTCTTCCCTGCAAAAGCTGTTGTCAATAAGTATCGGTTAAGGCTCGGCGTTTAATCCGCTATGAACACTTAGCCAAGGCACCCGAGTTTGTTTACTGCAGTCGGCGTGTGAGTGAGAAGAAGCAGTCCACAAAGCCCATGCTGAGTGCTGGCCCATGTAATTCCCCAGGACCAGCTGCAGGATTTACGGAGCCAGACAAAACTAACTTGCACAAATGAAACAAAGACACTCCAGGCAGAACAAGCAAGCTGCTCTTTGGATTTTAAAATCATAAGTGGAAGAGCCCTTTCAGCTGAGCAAAACACTTAAGTGCACACTTATGCTTAATGTCCAGAGGAGCATCCTTATGCTGAAGTTAACAGTCCACAAGCCCGTTGCCTTGAGGAATGGTGTTTTCCTCAAATTATGACATAAACAGGTTCATAGGTCAATTGTGTCAGAGTTCAAATTGGTAAAATTCACATCCCTGCTCAAGTGTACATTTTTGGTTTGGTGGTGTTCCAGCCCAAGCTGAAAGAGAGGTATGGAGAATGAACAACATCACCTTGGTCATGTATTGGTGCATCAGACACCAAGCCTCTGCATCCCAGATGACCGTGAGTAATCTTCCAACCATGGCATCTTCATCCATCATTTCATGTCCATCATTTAAGGCCCTGAACCATCAAAGTACTTAAACATCTCCTTCCTTTCCAGCTTCTGCACAACTGCTCACAGGTTTGTATTTGTAGCCTGGCAAGCCAGGGTCGTGTAAATATTCTTGTGATTATAGCCAGTCGTCTGTGTCATACAAGCAAATGTTAAATATGCTTAAACCTTGCAGTCTTCTAATTCTGGTTACAGGGGTAACTAATCACCAGACAGCTCTGCAGTTTTACATCCCTTCTTTAGGGACTTGAAGAGTAGAAGGAGAAAACAGGTGATATTTTGTCTTTTTTGATATAAAATGGCAGTTTCATGAAATGCAGACATACTTCAGAAAGGGATGGCTCGCTGCCTGCCCTCCTAAGCATGGACTATGTACTTCCAAGAGGGAGCAGGCACATTACAACTTTTCTCTGGAGCAAAGATGAGATTTCTTGATTTCATGACCCAGGCAGTCACACAAAGTCAGTAGACCCACTCCTGGAGCAGCTCAGTCAGGAGATATGCAACACATAAGACAGCAGTAGCTCTTAAATCTACCAAAATGCCACCTCCTGCAACCTGACTGCTGGGGTTCCCAGTAAAGGGAACTGATTTAGCCTCCAGGGAGGCACTTAATAGAAAAAGCTGATTCCCTCTCAGTTTAAATCCCCAGTGCTACCTGCAGAACTATGCAACAAAGATTTTCTGTGGCACAATCTCACGTGCCCCTCCCCCCCACCAATCCTGTAACTCCAGACCCCAGAAGCACCCCTTAATGGTGCTTGGGGGACAGTGGTGCTTCTCAGGGACCTCCTTGTTCCTCCTAAGGAGAGGCTAGAGGGACAAGGTGAAGAAATGGAGGAAAGCACAAGTGGACCCCCTACTAGATCTTCCTAAGGAGACTTTAAAAGAGATCATCTACTAAGGTGAGGATGGATAGAAATTTTCAGGATCTAAAAGCTGATTAAAAGCTCAGATAAGGTCATATTTTTCAAAGGCATTGAAAAGCTGCTTTTGGAAAACCTTCTGGTTTCCTCTGCCTCTTCCATACCATTCAAAACCCCTTTCTGGTTTCCTGAAGGTGAAAGAAGCTGAGCCACAGATGCCACAGAGGAATGCCAGCAAGAGAGCTCTCTGCGCTGGGCTGCTGGGTGGATTTGTTCCTGCTGTTTTGTGTCTGGATCTCGGCACTGCAGCCCAGACAATGGGCATTCAATGCCCCAAGCCCTGGGGATGCTGCTAACCTTGTGTTGCCATCAGGTGAATACAAAGCCAGGAGCCCTTCTGCAGGAGGAGAGCAGTAGAAAGCTAAAAGGCGATTATAATATTCCAGGGGGAACTTTTTTGCTTAAAATGAAAATAAATGGAACTGAAGGATTACAAAACCAAACATGGAACATTACATGAAGCAATAATTGCCTCCTATTATTTCTCTGCACTCACCAAAACAGCTATTTAGACAAACAAAAGAGCAAAGAAAGGCAGAGACCAGTACTGGAAGTTGTTTTATCTCTACTAATCCCCACTGCTTTGATAAGTCTGTAATAGGATCATCTGACATCTCCAAAGTGTGGTGTCTAAGGAGATTCCTCTCTGCAGGCAGGTTTTGCTCAGGTGTCTGTTTCCTCTTCTCAGCGATGGGATGATATGGTGACTGTTAGGTTCTGGGCATGCAGTAGTGGAAATAAAATTTCCCTGTATTTTGCATGCTTGAAGACAAGGAATCTTGTGCATCCTCGTTAGCTGAGATTGCTTCCAAATATTATTTCATTAAGGCTTTATTAGGCTGTCTTTTATGTTGTTAGCAGTTTAGTTAATATGAATGGTCTGCAGTCAACTTCAGATACTTTGCTCATATTTAAATAAGTTTATTCCAGAAATGCTGATGTTCAGTTCACTTGAACTGCATTAGGAGTGCCAGGCACCAGACCCGTGCTACCCCATCCCCAACTGCTGGAAAATACCGGGGTTTATCCTGACTATAGGAAGTCCTGTTCGGTGTAATGCTTTGATGTATTTAGTATTCATAATGTGTTTTTCCCTCTCCAGATTATCTTGTTTCATACTGAAGATGCCCACATGGCCCTGTTTTCTACATACTCTAAAAAGTGCAAGACCATGCTTGGTCCCTAGCTCATGCTCTTTACCCATCTCCTCCCAGTAAGGACCATATTGCTGTCACTGGTGGCAATGTCCCCGTCTTCCACCTACTCCCCAGACACACATGGTACCAGAAAAAAAAAAAATCTTCTTTTGGCTCCAAAGTATGTTTTTCATCCAAGATACAAACACAGTAGAGACACAAAGGGATCTAGTAGAAATATCACAGTTAAACCCGTGATCTAAACTGGTGATAAAATCTAGCATATAGTCTTGGTTTTGCTTACATGGCAAGAGAAATTCCTCAAGGCTAGTCTACATAATTTTTGTTCAGCTTTTTCTCCGGCATTAGTTTTGCTAACATGCAGTGCTAGAAATGCACCTTTGCCTGGGATTTATCCACAATGTCCTATTCTTTTCTTTCTTGAGTAATATTTCTCTTTAAAAGAAAAACTTGACCTGCCTACACAAAGTAGGCATAGATGGATACCTGGAGTTGATATGGTGGAACATGGGGGCTTTGGGTGTGTTTTTAAATGTTGGATTTAACATCAATTTTAGCCATTATTCGCCATATCAAAGTTTATGAGCTGTGCACAGAAACTTAATTGCATCAGATTTTTCTGTCAGGAGCTATGCTTTTCTGTCAGATTTTATCTTACAACAAAGAATGGTTCATGCACTGCTGCTGGCACATAAGAATTCATGAGCAGCTGCTGGGGGATAACATTTTCTCCATAAGCTGCTGAACTTTTTACCTGTACAGAGCAGCACTACCATTGTGCTAGCACAGGAGTAGGGCAGAAAACACCTGGAAATGACCCCAAGAAAACTGTTGCATAGAAGTAAGATTGCATTGTAACCACACTGTCTTAGCCATCTCCCACAAAATGGAGGTGAAAATAAGCTTCCTGCTATCTTATAAGTCACTGGTGCTCCCCTACTAAGGTGGTGCCATTTCTGCAGAAGCCCATCTCTGCAGATCACCCTGTTGCAGTATCCCTTACACAGAGAAAACCACCTCCTCATAACTATACTTTCCTGTTGGACATGAGCAACTGCTGTACTAAACCTTCAAAATCAATGCAGCAAAGGGAAAATAAAGCAAATAGTGTATGCAGAAAGTTGGCAGTGATGGGAGCTGTGTAGGAGATGTGCTGAGTTGGGACAGGCTTCTCAGCAAAACACATACTGCATGAACATCACCATACACATAGGCAGAAAAGCAACACGTATTGGGCAAATGATAATCATTTAATCATTGTGGGGTTTCCTTGGTAGTAGAAATGGAGAAGTGGGGTCATGCAGACTGAGCATCAACCTAGAAGGGAAGAGGAGATGCGGCTGGAAAGAGTATTGTCAGTATGTCACCTCATCCCAAGAACAGGAGGCATGATGCCTTCACACCAGGCACTGCACAATGCGTAATGGAAGTGACTGTTCCTGCCTCAAAGATCTTGCAGTCTCATCTCCTGGGCTTGGAGAGGAGCACTTCCAAGGCTTTGGTTTGTATTTTCAAGGAACAACAGTGCTGTTCCCTAGAGTGTATTCCCTGTGGGTGTCTCAGAAGATTTATATTGGTGACTGTTCCTATTCATAGCCACAATATGAACTGAAATGAAATATCAGCAACCCATCTTATCCAGCATATCTCTATTTCAAATCTGTATTTTGTAAAGAATATTGAAAGCATAATACAGACCTTTCAGTAACCTGCTCTGCTTTATTACACAATCTGCACAAGTTTTCCATTTTTTATTGAATTGGTCACTCAGTCATACTAAACATGGCAGAAAAAGAACAGGAAATAAAACGAACTAATAAATAAAAGCAGGGTTTCCAAAGCTCTTCTTACTGAAAAGAAAGCTAGAGTGTTCTTCAGACTTTATCCAGCAGAAAACCACCTTAGAATAAAATTGTGCAGTGGAACAGAAAATAAGATGTTACTGCAAATGAAATGTATTCTTTAGTAGCAAAAATTAAAGATGTCTTAGAAGATAAGATTGGCCTGTGCCCATCTCACCCACCTCTTCCCTGGGAATGATGACAAGATAGAAATGCATGACCAGTTAAAGCCACCCATCAAGGGTCCTGGCAGGGCTGTGTGGTGTCTTTGCCACTATCCCATCTGTACTCACCCCAGAGCTTTTTAGTATGTTATGAAAGTGAAGATGTTTAGTTTGCCGTGACATCTTATTTTCTGTTCTGCTGCACAGTGTTATTTTAACCAGAGCAGCCTGCTCTCAGATAAACCCAGAGGAACTTAATACCTGCAGAAAATCCTGCATTCAAATATGTGTGGGTGTGTGCATGCTGGGGAGACAGGAGAGGGTTGTGACTTGCTGTGATTCTCTGTGATGTTGCCCCATTTAGGTCTCCCCTGTACATGTGAGAAGGATTCACATATGCTTAATATGCAGGTTAGAGAGGCATGAAAATGATCATCCTTCCTAGGTGCATGTGCCTATGTAGAAATACACTCCTCTCAATTAAACCAGGAGATTTTGTAAGACTCTAAACAGTCTGGAAGGAGGGTTGCTTTGTGTAAATCTCCACTAAGGTCTTTTGAGACATGCAGCACATTCTGCTCTCCTCCCGTCTGAGTGCATTCACCAGACAAATTATGGTGGATTGGAAGGTTACTGTTCAAATATCAATTGCCATGTTGTCCTCTCCGAATGCAGAACCCTGTCCAAAGATCAGCTTCAAACGGGTGATGCAAGAGACCCAGCCAATATCCTTGCATCTCCTTCATCTCTGGATCCTGATATCATATCATTCATGTGATATTAAAGGTCTCCAATACTTAGAGATCAGCATATGGTCATGAATTTGTGCTTACCTTTGCATTTTCAAATCAGATATTGCCAGCAGCACTGACAGGTCTCAGAGTGAATGTAAATGTTGCATCACCTCCCAGATCTTGCTTAGTTCTTGGCCTCAGTAACTCCCTGTACAAAGGACTTAACTGGTTCAACACTGTATGAAAACTGTTTCCTTTGATTCTTTGAATGTCTCAGATTTCCAAGATTCTCCAGTAGTTCTTGCATTAGTTCATCCATGATATTTTTCCTGATTTCCACAAGGGGCAACCTGGAGTCCTCCCTCGTCAGCTCTGGACCTTGGACCTTGGACCTGTGAGTGCCAGAGCAGTTAATATGGAGAAGCCTGTGGTCCATATTCTTCAGTGTCCAGGAATAGTTCAGATCTTCCTGCAGGTGGTTGTCCAAGTTTTGCACAGCAGCTAAGAACCTTTATTTAGGTCATAGGTCATATTTCAATTCAGCTACAGACTGGATCAGGAACATTTCACTTGCTTTCACTGTCAAGATCATGTAGATTGAAATTTTTGTTTTATGCTTGGGAAAATATAAAAGGAACATACTGATAATACTGCACAGTTTAGAGCAATCTTCTCCCACCTTCCTTTAAACAAGTGCTGACAAAGATAGAAGACTTAGAGACACAAAGACATAACTCAGGAATGGTATGATGGGATTTATCTCCAACTTGAAGTCAAGGTCTCTAGCCCCTGTACCTTGCACATCTTCAAATGTCTTTTCAGCAGCTATGTTGCATCTATTCAAATGCCCATAGATTAAAAGCTTTGCTAACACAACGTTCTCCCAAGTACCAGACTCTTGTCTGGGACAATAGCAGAACAAATAGTCCCCTCCAGGCACACTTTGAAGCCTAACTTTGGATCTTCCTCAAAGTCCTCAAGCCAGATGTAAGAATATTTCTCAAACAGTATTTCTTAGCTAATATAAGTTGACTGGCATATCACCTCCATCCCAGATAACTCCCAGGCTCTACTTGTAGCAGACTGGCAGAAAACACTTCTTTTTGGTTTAACTGAGGTTTCTTTTGGCCAGCTCCAAGTTGAAAGAGTTCTGTATTCCTACAGAAAGGATGCCTGCTTAACCTACAGTTTTGGTCAAACTTTATCATTAGCAGAGACAGGCTTTCTTTCCTTTTGTTGGTAATTTCATTTAGATTTCACTTGATCCTCAGCTAGTGTTTGTAATGCAAATGGGAAAATTTTCATTCTGAAAAGACCAAAAGGAAACATCTACTCTTTCTGGGTGTTTCCTCTGAGAATCTTTTAGAAATACCAGTGAGAGTTTACAAGTATTTCTGGTCAACCAAATGACTAAGAAGTGCTCACTCCTTTCACCATTCATAGCCTTAAAAATGAGGTGCCTCATCCAACCACACCATCTGCACTTCTTCCTTGAGCAGCAGGGCATACTGGCTCCACCGAAGGATCACAGAAGCATAGAATGGTAGGGGTTGGAAGGGCTCTCTGGAGATGATCTAGTCCAGTCCCTTTGTTAAAGCATGTTCACCTAGAGCAGGCTGCATAGGATCGCGTCCAGGAAGGATTTTAATATCTCCAGAGAATGACACCACAAACTCTCTAGGCAGCCTGTTCCAGGGCTCAAAGTAAAGAAGTTTTTCCTCATGTTCATATGGAACTTTCTGTGTTCTCATTTGTTACAATTGCCCCTTGTCTTATTACTGGGTATTACTGAAGAGTCTAACCCCATCCTCTTTGACTCCCATCCTTTAGATAAGCATTGATAAGCATTGAGAATATCCCTCCTCAGTTGTCTCCAGGCTAAACAGCCCCAGGTCTCTCAGCCTTTCCTCATAAGAGAGATATGTTCCTGTCCCCTAATCATCTTTGTAGCCCTTCTTTGGACTTTCTCCAGTAGTTCTTTGTCTCTCTTGAACTGGGGAGCCCAGAGCTGGACACAATAGTCCAGAGCTGGCTTCACTAGGTCAGAGTAAAGGGGAAGGAGAACCTCCCTTGGTCTGCTGGCCACACTTTTCTTAATGCACCTCAGGATACCATTGGCCTTCTTGGCCACAAGGGCACATTGTTAGTGCATAGTTAACTTGTTATCCATCAGGACTCAAAGGTCCTTGTCTGCAGAGATGTTTTACAGCAGGTCTACCCTAACCTGTACTGGTGCACAGTGTTATTCCTCCTGAGGTGTAGGAGTCTACACCTGCCTTTGTTGAATTTTATTAGATTTCCCTCTGCCCAACTCTCCACCCTGTCCAGGTCTTTCTGAATGGCAGCACAGCCTTCTGGTGTGTCAGTACTGGACACAGTACCGATCGCTGAGGAACTCTGCTAGCTATAGGCCTCCAACTAGACTCAGCTGCTGATGACAACCCTCTGAGCTCTGTCATTCAGTCAGTTCTCAATCCACATCACTGCCCATTCATCCAACCCACACTTCCTAAGCTTCCCTATGAACATCTTCATAGGATGTTATGGGATACAGTGTCAAAAGCCTTGCTGAAGTCAAGGTAGACAACATCCACTGCTCTTCCCTCATCTACCCAGACAGTCATACCATCATAGAAGGCTATCATATTGGTTAAGCATGATTTCCCCTTGATGAATCCATGTTGACCACTCCTTCTTTTTCTCCACATGATTAGACATGACCTCCAGAATGAGTTGTTGCATCACCTTTCCAGGAATGGAGGTGAGGCTGACTGGCCTGTAGTTTCCTGGATCCTCAGTGGATTGTCTTCTCCAAAAAACACCACCTGAGTGTGGAGCTGAAGCTGTTGCTGCTATTCAGTGGAGTACAGAAAAAACCTAAACAACCAGTGTTAACCAATCTTACTTTTCAATAACTGCAGGTAAAGAAAAGTATCCCTTCATGGTACAATGCACCTGGAAACATGAGAGTATCCTTCTTTTTTCAGCAGACAACCCACAGGTGCTGTAAATTCACCCCATTTCTCTGAGCAGCATATCCCATAATTGAAAAGAGTGTGGATGTGGCCTCCAACTGTGAAGTTATTTCTTGTTGGATGGGCAGAAATGCACCCTTGGAACCACAGACTCGCACAAAGGTTATTGGGTTCTTCAGGAATGGAGGAGCAGACTTTGCAAAGTGTCTTTTTGAATGGTCTGTCCTGATGTGGCAAGAGAAGACCTAGCATGGTAGCTTCATATGGGATATCCTGAGTTACAAGGGTATCTTTTGCATCGTCTGCATGGCACTGGTACAGCAGTGGCATGAAATCCATCTGCTGCTGCCTGTATGCCCTACACATCTGCCTGATAATCCTCATGAGTTTCAGGAGGTTCCTCCTTTCCCCTCCTATGCCATCCTAGGATCTATGGAATGGCTTGTAGATTGAGAGTGGCATGTCTAAAGCTCCATTTCATCTGTTGCACTTGGGTCTTCTGGGCACCTCTATTTTTTTCAGCTCTGTGTTTCATTGCAATAGGAAGTTTAGCAATTTAAGAACAACTTCTGGATAATATTTGTCTTTCCAACAGCAAACACTTCTGAGACAGTTAACATGTGACAAATCTTTGTGACCATTCCTCAAAAACTACAATTAATATTAATGGCAAATCAAACACCATCAATGAGAATCACTCTGGTGTGACAGGCTCAATTTCCAGCCTGTAGTATCTCCCCATTCAGCATGTTTATAGTGAGCCGACCTTTTGAACCTTCTTCATGAGACCAGTCCAGCAGGATGAATAATGGAAGAGCTTGAGGGTCACCCAGATGTATGCACTGACAAGCTCAGAGAAGCTCAGGCCATGGGTGGCTGAGGTGACACCTGGCTGGCTCTGTCCCTTCAGCTCCCTGGACCTGGACAGCAGCACTAACCAACACAGCCCTTCTTGGCTCTGACACAGGGAGAAGCCTCCACTACAGGTCTCTGCTCATCTACATGTACTGGCAGCCTAGAGCAGCACAAGAAACTTGTCCTGAGTCCCAGGCACCACAACATAGTGGAGGATAGCCATGAAGAGGTCTCCTGGGGATTCTCCCAAGGTCCTGATGGAGTTCTCCAACAGAAGAGAAGCTCAGCAGGGCAGAGACCTTGAATGTCAAGGAAAAACACATATTTTGGGGAAAGGAGGAGGATGTAGAGCTTTGTAACCCTCCCTCACAAAACTGCTCTGATGGAAGGATGTACCTTCTGTGGCAATGTATGATGAGGACACAGCCCCAAAGCCTTTCCTCCTAGACTAGTGTAGCATTGGCTATACCATCCTGCCTCCTCCCTTGCTTTGTAGCCTGGTCTCACTGAAAAAGTGGCAGTTTCTTCTGCCAAATGCTTTATAAATACATTTCACTGAATGCCAGCGGACGAGGCCAGACTCTCCCACCCTAAAGCTCCACAGAGTGAACTGGAGGAAGGAGCACAGAATTTGCCCAAAGGACTGGCTGCCTGATGTCTTTGTTAGCAAGGCAGCAAATCCACTCATCACCTCTGAACATGGGAGCATTTGTTGACTTCTGTAGCAGATTCCTCAAGAGTGTGACAAGATGGAGGCACAGGTTCTAGTGATGACATTTTTTCCCTAGTACATAAAGCTTGGTGAAGGTGAAGACTGAAGAGGTAGAGAACTCCCATGTTAAAACTGCAACATTTTAATAACCCATCATTCATCCTGTCATCACTAGCCACATCAAGTTTCTTCTTGAGCTGTCTGCCTGGGAAGAGGAAGCTCTTCATTATCCTACATGATTCCTCCCCCATACACCCTGAAAGAGAAGAAACAGAGGAGAGATAATGTTTGAAAAACCACTAGGAAGAAAAAAAACCCTAATATGGAGCTGTCTCCAAAGAACTGCTTTCCTTGTGTGTCAGGCGCCTCATGGATTAACCTTTTGCATATACAGAAATAGGAAATGAATAATTGAGTGGCACACAGACATCGCAGCATTCCCTGTCCCGCACACTGAGCTGCTCAGATTCAATGTCTCACTTTACAAAACCCTCTTCAATGACACCTTTTAATTGAGATGTATAGAGGAGGCAGGGGGCAATGAACATTGCTCATCTCATTGTGCCTAGTGTTATGCCTGGAATCACGTGCAAGCCAATATAATGCTGTCAACAAAATTATATCAGCCAAATATCCACTGGTATTCACAAATGCACTGGGATGGTCACACAGGAGGGTGTAGGGATCCTCCCCAGTCTCAGTCCACCAGCACAATCCTGGAAGAAGCCAGTTAGTTCCCTCCAAACAGATCCTGACAGTCATATCCTTTTTCTCAGATCCAATTGCAAGATGTTGACCTCTGTCTTCTTTTCCTATCTTCGACACATCACCAAGGAATACTGCCTTATGCTCCTATCAAGGACTCACTCCCTTGGGTGTAATCCTGTCCACCAGAAATACATGCAATGGAGGACCTGTGAGAGCAAAAAGTCAACCCTAGGAGAAGACAAATGAGGATGACCCAGGAAAGGCAATCTAGGAGAAGGCTAGAGACTAGAGAAAGAGAAGTCTTTTTTTTTTTTTTTTTTACTTCCACTGGATTTGCTACCTATATTCTGGAACCCTCCATCAGGGACTGCCATGCCACCAGGCTCATCCTTTGGGCTAACAGACTGGATGTGGGTGTTTTTCACCAACTCCTCTGAGCACATATAGCACACTTTTCTACTGGGCTGCTGTGATGCTACTTTGAGTTAGACCTTCCTTCCTCTCCTGAAGAGTGGGAAGAGAACATGAATAGAGTCACCCACTGATGGTAGTTATGGTGGAGGCCCCACGCTGCCCTGGACATCCCCATGGTGAGTGTTGCATTAGGCACTGGCACAGAAGTACCAAGTCTATTCATGCACAAGACTTCCCATTCTCTGATACTAGGGTTTTGGGTCTGGCTGCCTTCCTTACCCAGTAAGTGCAAAGGCTATGCCTGAACAAACCCATCGCAAGTATTTAGTAGGAGGTGTCAGGAATGTCTTTATGAAGCATCACAGATGTCTCTTTGTTCTAGATGAGCTTTATCACTTCCATATAGACTTAAAAGAAGGGCAAAGAGACCCTGTGCTACCTCTGTCTCCATAGTTTTTCATTCAGGCTGCTCAGATGAACTTTAAGTTGCACATCTGAGCATGGCTGCCCATGTGACAGCAGCTTTGCCCTGTCATTGATACCTTTATCTTCTAAGTCACTGGTGACCTGTGCTTTCCTGAGGGTGCATAGGTAGGTCCAGCTCTAAGCAGATGCTCTGCTGTGGCAGGGCCAGACTTGCTCCTACAGGATAAGCAATGTCTTTCCCAGCATTTCAGAAAGATCCTTTCCCCGTACCATTGTGTGTGATCACCATGTTGACTGAGTTGTAGAGACAGCACTGCTACACCTTTGCAGCTGATGTGTCCAGCTTCCTTGCTGGCTGCCTGTCCCAAGAGACCTGTAAGGTCCTGACATGTTCCTAATTACTGTGAGGACATATCTGTAATGAATGGTATCTTTCTTTAACACTGTGAGACTCTGGTTCCTTGATACTTTAACAGAGCTCCTGGGACAGGCCTTGCTTGACTGTCCTTTGGAGGTGGCAGTCAAGAATGACCCCACTGTTTCCTGGTCTGTGATGTCTGCTCCATTTCTCACTTGGCCCTTGGGGAGCATCTGTGAAGCTCATCAGTGTGTGCATGCCTGGTGCTTGTGTACACAACCACCCTACCCAATTCCTTCAGTGGGTGTTTAGAGGGTCATGGAAGCAGGAAGTGGGTGCAGATCCAGGATGTGGACATGATGAATACCTAAACAACTGTCTTCTCATGCCTAGCTGATGAATGTGCAACTCTGAAACAACGAACAACATGGAAGAAACTGGTTTTGATGAAAGACAGTGTGGTCCTTCTTCTTGTCTATAAGTACTTGGCCAATACAGAGACCTTGGGAGGTCAAGGGACAGAGGTCATTATTATAAGTGAATGGCATGCTGAATCAAGTAGGAAGAGGGATAAAACTTTTCCAATACTGGATCCTCACAGACAAGGTCTAATAAAGATAAAAGAAGCTTTACTAGCTGAGAAGGATCTGAAACACTGGTCTTACTCAGATAACCTTCAGCATTACTGGTATGTCCACTTTTGGAAGCAGCAATGCTCACATGTTTATACACCTACTCCACATGCTGACTATGAGGTAGATTCATCCACTAATTTCTGAAGGTTAGCTGAGTCCTCAAAGCCTTCTCCCTGGTCCTTAAAACAACAGAGTTGCGCTGAAGGCAAAACATAAACTTCTCCAAAAGCACTCCTGCTGCTTGGACTCATACTAGCAATGAGAAGTGTGGCCAGATAAGGTCTTCACCATCAAGATAGTATCACTTTTCTTTTTTTCCTAATTTTTGTGATTTCTATGGCAACAAGTCCTTCTTCACCAGTGTCAACTCATTAGACCTAGTAATGACAAGGCTTTTTTTTTTTTCCTTTCCCTCTAATGAATTCTGTTAATCTCCATTGTGCTCAGACTCTGTTTACCCTTGAAAATGGTTATAATGGTTTACAGCACTCCTGGTGTACTTTTAGGCTCTCCTTTCTCTAGTTGTCTTTTTTTGATCAATGTGGTAGAGATTTACTTCTATACTTCTACATTTCTAGAAGAAGGAAGGAAGGAAGGAAGGAAGGAAGGAAGGAAGGAAGGAAGGAAGGAAGGAAGGAAGGAAGGAAGGAAGG
>JANIJG010025367.1:0-20335 GCA_024611175.1 Megaceryle torquata
ACGTGGGGGTGTTATAAAATATATATATATTAAAAAAAAAAAAATCTGACAAATCTTTAATTAGGCTACAGTAACTGTATAAAGGATGGGCTGAAGAGAAAAATCATGATCCACTACCCCACTGAGTTTGGAAGACAACCCATTTTTGATGAACATTCAATGCTCATGAAAAATATAGAGGGAAGAATTTCAAAGCTGTTAACCTTTAAAAACTCTTGAAATGCCATTTTCATAGATAGGGTATAAGGGAATCTTAACTGCATCCAGTCAGGACACAGACAGGAAGGTCACAGTTTGTTAGAAACTCAGAGTTGTTCCTGACTTTTGGCTATAGTCTCTTTGTGGGTCAAGAGACAAAAGGTTAGAGCTTTGGCTCTCCACGTCGGAAGGAAGCAGCAGTCAAAATAAAGCCTCTCTCATGAAGTGCAGAAAGGTTTCTGGACAGAGATGCTCTCAATGTTTTCATTTCCCTCATCTCTCTAACCCCAAGCAAATCCTGATCCAGAGCTGTGGAAAGAGATGCATCAGCACATTCAAACACCTGTTAGCTATCGATTGATATAATAGATATGTAAGACCACGATAAGAAGATATTAAACTCTTCGTGTTCCACCTCCCCTGACTCCTTTGCTCTGCACGCCTATCGGAACACTGGGAAGCAA
Source organism: Megaceryle torquata (assembly GCA_024611175.1). NCBI lineage: Eukaryota > Metazoa > Chordata > Aves > Coraciiformes > Cerylidae > Megaceryle > Megaceryle torquata. The sequence continues at coordinate 663 of JANIJG010025367.1, forward strand.
AGCTGTTCCCCAGAGTCTCCACCCTGTACTTCCCAGCTTCCCACGCTGAAGTTGCACGGTCTGCCTGCCTTGCCCAGGGAAAATAAGAGCACTACATTGCAAGCAAGTAAAAGAAGGCAAGGGTTTAACACCAATCTTAAAACAAAACAACTAGACAAAACAAGACACCTAAACAAACAAACAAACAAGAAACAACTGAAACCTACAAAAAGAAACAAACACAAACCAAAACACCACACACACACAAAATTAAAGCAACAAACAAACAAACAAAAAACCCACAAAACCCACAAACAAACCACCAGACCCTCCCAGCACTACACTAGGGAAAGTACTAATACGTAACTACGTAGCAGGTGTACTAATACTATACTGTCCCTAGTAATATGTTGTTCTATTTAAGTGGCCCCATTAAAGAATTTAAAAGTCACTCCTCTGAGCGGAAGAGACATCTCTATGCATCAGATTGGTAAAAGTAAAAAACTTGAAAAAAACTATAAAATATAAAGACCAAATAGAACACAGCAACTCAGATCTATTTCACCACACTGTTCTTACTCTCAAACTTTCAGGTGACTTAACAGACAGCGCTTCCAAGACACCTACAGCCAGTCCAAGCAGACGTTAGCCTGCAATACAGGTCACCACAGAGCTTCCTAGGCAGCTGCTTCACCTACCAGATCCCACCGTGGTCTCCTCTCATTTCATTTGTCCTTAATAAGCTGTCATTAAATGACCCTGAGATAGGCAAAAGGAGCAGCAGGTAAGCTGTCTATGAAAACTGAAAAGGGGCAGAGAAAGAGGAAAACAAAAAGACCAGACAGATGCAGATGTGCAAAATGAAAAACATCAGAAAGGGCAACTGCATTATGAGACCAAGCAAAAGATGATGAGCCACAATCTGCAACATAAAGGAGCACAAACCATTCTAGTGTCACAACTAAAAAATAAAAATAATTTAAAAAAAACCCCAAACTATAATAGCACACAAAGAGATGCCAACTTAAATCCCCACTTCAACTGCAATTCCTGAATCTTTATTCAGAAATTTGCTACCTGCTAAGTTCTCTATTTCCCTCATGAAAGTGAATTTTTAGTCCTCTTTGCAAAAGAGTAATCCCACATACACACACATGCACACACTCACTCCCCTCCAACATTCCTTCCTCAAAAATACCCAGCAACTATTGTAAAAATGTCATAACAGTGTGGTTGAAGTAATGGGTAATCAATGAATCCAAGATAAACATACTGTTGCCCGTGAGGCAGATTTACTTAAAAACCAGCACTACTCAGCATAAAGAAACCACAGTTTACAACTTCAGGACAGCCATGTTAGTCTCATGAGTACACATTGATGAGGAGAGGTTTAATTTGTCTCATACCTTGCTAGTAGATGCCTTGTAAGTTGTCTTTAATTTCTGAGAAAGCTGACTGGTACTATGACTGGCTGTTGAGACAAATAAATTCAAAGGAAGATATTTCAAATACAGCATTAGTTTATTTGTATAAGTACCTGGTATTAATTCCCTTCAATAAGATTCTAAGTTTTGGCCGGCAAAGCACAGAAAAGTGAATTCAAAAATACTAGTTTAGGATTGTTGGGGGTTCTCTTACCTTTTGTTTTCAGTTGTCCTTTGCTCAGTTCAGCTCCATCAATCGTCTGTCCTTCGGCTGCTAAACGCTCATTCAGGGTATCAATCTCTCTACGTACTAACAAAAAACAAACCCTCACATTAACACCAAAAAAAAAAAGGAGTGTCATTAACATACTACTTAAGAATTGTTAAGGCTACTACGTAATCTGTTTTACACTAAGGACAGGAAGAAAGATCAGCTGTGATTTTATAAAAGCAGGTCTCACCAAGACATAAACCAAGACTCGTGCTGAATTTTCCAGAGATCAACCTTGACCCATATTCCAAGGAAAGTGTTGGTGGCTTCTAATTACTGTTACTTTTATTAATAAATGTGGCCACGGATTAACAAAACAGTTTCTGTGAAATACATGGCACAACTGTATTGAATTAAATCCAACAGAAGGCAGAAAACTTGCGTCACAGTAAACATTTTAGCCACAGAATTAGTATGTCATTTCTTGACAAAGGTTTTATTAATCATGCAGTAGTCCTGTCCCCTGAATGCCTGTCTGCCATTAGGAGTTTCAGTAACAAAGGTAGTGCAGCAAATGTACATTTGTAACACTCTGAAATCGTTAAGAAATGTAGAATGGCAAATATTTTTACATTGCACTGTGATCAAAATATTTTCACCGCACATCAGACAAAGCACCTATTTATAACAAGAATATGCTTTTCTGTCAATTATTTTTAACTCTAACCAGTGCCACGTCAAATAAACACGTCTGCTGAACAAAGCAGGTACTCATAAATGATTTCCAGTGGGTGGACTGCTTTATGTCTGCTTAACTTCATTTTCAGTGGCTTATAGTTTTTTTCCCCCCTCGAAAGCTGGGCTGATATTCTTGAAGCGATCTCCTCAGGTCAAATCTTATTGAGAGGCTTTAACCAAGCAGTTTTTTGCTGTTCTTGAGAATAAGTCTAGGCTTGTCTTTCCAGAAATTGTTAGAATTTCTTTACAGAAGTCATTCACTCCCAAGCTTTGAAACATGGGAGAACGTGACACATCAGGAGTATGATTCTTGCCATTTCTGAGACGTTGACTGAAGTCTCAGTTCCAAGCACTGGAACAGTCAGTTTATACTTCCATACCACGTCCGAGGACTTGAAATGAGCAAAGCAAGATTCTCTTTCTTGTCTTCCCAGTCACACAAACCTAAACTTTTATAAAACACAGCCAATATGAAAGAGAATTAAACAAAGAGACAGGCTTGTAGTAACAGATGACCGAAATAAACAAGCCAGGCAGATACAAGAATCACCTGAGAGGACTGAGACTGAAGCCTGGAAAGGATAACAAAAGGAAGAAACTAGACATAGGTTGTAATAAGGGAAAGGGAGTACATGAAAAGCCAGGGAGGAAAAATCTGAGATCCTCTCCATACAGCAACTGCAACACGAGTGTAGGAATTAGACCAAGATGACAAAAATAACAGACTGAATATCAGGAGAAAGAAATTCAGAAATTGTCAGGCGGGTGGAAAGAGATCACAAAGGCCAGGAGTGAACTAGAACTGTGAGGTGAAGAAAGACGAAGAACAAATAGAAATGGAATGGAAGGAAAATAATCATTCTCCGAAGGGTACAGACAAACTCAACATCTGCTTTCTGCCAAACGTTTTTGAAGGCTGGGGAGGGAAACCCTACTTCTCTTGCTCCCAGCCAACTTCTCAGCAAAAGGCTGAGAACACAGCTGTGCAAATTGTTGCTTAAAAAAGTGTACTGTTGATGACAGCCTTTAACCAACACAATCTCAGGTTTTAAGAGAATAAAAAAAATCAGCACATTTGCAAAAAGCATGCCAGAACATTTTTTTAACATGAGTGGTTTAACTGTGGGAACAGATTAGGTGTGGAAAAAAATCTGACTTGCAGCCAAATCAGACCGATTCCACAGTTCAGAAGCTAAAGCCACACAACACAGCTTCCAAAACCCAGCAAGGAAAATTGAGCAGAGGCTTCACTGTACAGCTGCCTGTGTTACATACTTTGGATCCTCTTACAGCACCCTGGATCAATTACATTGCCATACGACTACACTGACATTAAAAAAAATAACATTTTTTGCAGGTAATACCTGGAATTTTTATCTGAGCGCTTGACTTCAAGATTCATGAACGGCTGCAGGTGCTGGTGATGTAAAGTACTAAGCAGTATGATCCAAACTCACCATATTTTACACTCTTTCAAGTAAGACATTTTTCCTATTTTTTTTTATTACTATTACATGACTAAGCCTGTAAATATACGGCAAACCCCCAGATTTCCATGGCTGAAGGGAGTTCCGGCAGGATGAACGTGGTACGTAGCAGAGCCTGCAATGGCAAGGAGGCAGCCGCTTCACCTTCTTCGCCCAAGAGTCAAGGAGCACGACACAAACCAGCTCTCAATACTCACGTCGAACAACTACGAAAGTGGTTTTCTTCTGAAAAGGTACAAACTCCATCTTTGGCTGCAAGTTCAAACCCGTTCTTAACACCCCTGAGAAAAGCTATGCCAACAAGACAGCTGTACCCAGGGTAAGCATCCTGATTAGCACTCCTACATCCTAAAGCCAAACAATTCATAAGTTGCTGGAAAAAATACTCACATTCCAAGTTTTCAATGTACAGGTTTTCAAACTCCCGCTCTATTTGTCCAAAAAGTTCAAGGAGTGTATTCCGGACAGAAGATGGTAGTTTAGAGTCCTAGGAAGAACAACAGCAGCATTTATCTTTTTCTTTGTATATATATAATGTAGTTACCCTTCAATATTAAACTGATTTTAACAGTTCTCTCCATCTCACAGCAAGGAGGGAAATTAAAACTATCACTAGTGTAGAACACAATAAACAACAAGTTCTACTCATCATAAAATTATTCAGTTTGCATACTCTTTCTATTTCATGGGATAGAATTCAAATTACCTGTGGGGTTTTTTTTGGTTTTGGTTTTGTTTTTTGTTTTTTATTAGAGAAAAATTATAAAACCAAGATACACGTACAACTCATTAAAAAAAAAAAAAAAAAAAAAAAAGGATAAAAAAAATACATTTTTTTCACAGCGCTTCCAGTTCCAGAATAAATAATACCTTTGTCTGACAAAGTAATTCAGAAGCTGCATTAGGTTAGGAAGTTATCACTACAAAGCACCTTATTATCAAAGCTTGAGAGAAACTAACCTTTTAAACATGTTTTTAATGTTAACCTGCTTTTGTCACTAACCATAACTGGGAAGGAAACCACAATTTCTAATCCTTCCCTCCCCAGATATTATTGGAGCATCTCCTCTTCACCCAAAGTATTTTGAAGCAAAGTCACAAAGGAGGACTGATTCTTTTCTTTTCTTCTTCAGCATAATCAGTACATTAATTCCAAGGCATAAACATACTATCAATATATCAATGTTCATCTATTAAATATACAGGGAACGTGCCCATCAGCGACATCTGCTTTTTTTGCACAAAGAGAAAATATGTCATTTCAAAATCTTGCGATCTTAAGCTTTGAGCAGAAAAATAACTGAGTCAGCTTCTGCCACAGCACACACCACTGTTTCAGGACTGGAAGTACAGAAGCAGCATCACTAGAATGGGAGGGAGTACATATCTTGGCACAGGACACCGCCCAAATTCGAGCGAACTTCATTATTCAACACACGTCTAAGGATGATTATAGCTTGGCTTCTTCTTAAGGGTCCAGGAAATCCAAACCAAAATAAATTGGCTCCGTTCCTCCGAACCAAGTGAGTTAGGAGGAGGCGTGCACACCGGCCATCAGAGGGCAGCATGCGCCTTCAGTCAAGTCAGCATCTAAACCACCACAATTTCATCTCACATTTTGGTTCACACAGTCAAGATGATTGTCTTCAGAAGCAATTCGAGAAGCCTATCATGATCCCTATTTTATAAGTTATTTCTGCATATCAATTCTAAATAGAAGAGCAAGAAAAACCACTAATAGCCACGCCGTAGAGCCCATCTGCTTTGTGCAGAGTTCAGTTTTACACCAGTTTCACAGCTACTTTAAGCTGTGGCACTGTGCTGAAACACACGCCACGCTGGAAGAACTTGCACTACAGTCCTTATGCCTGCCTGGAATACTCCTTTCTGCCTCTCCCTTCGGCCAAGTACTTCTGTTCATGCATCCACAGTCAACCAGAACATGATAGAACCAACTAGAAACAAAACTGATTAAACAAGATTACTGTACCAATGCAACACTATTAAGAGAAACACCGAAGTTACAATTATTTCCAATTCAATTATCCAACAGTTTCATATAGCAAAGTTATGAAAGAAATTAAGTTATCCCAGAATTTACAAAACACAAAAGGAGAGGTAGGAAAGATTTTAATCCATTTCTCAGAGCCTGGGGATATAAGCAGATCTAAACCTGTCCTAAAGAAAACAGCATAGTAAAACAAATCCCCTTCCTCTCCTCTTTTTAAAGTTGGCATTATTTAAATTAGCTTATTAAAATACCATGTAATAATGTTAGCTGTTTATCTGCAAAAGTGCTCCTCTAAGTCTCACGTGGTTTACAGCTCTGCTGTGAAGGGGCATTAGTACTCTCTACTCATCACAATCTGACACTGTCCGGTCAAGGTCAACACAATTAAGTAAGATGATAGATAAAACATTTATATATTGCAGCATAATAGACTTAAAGAGTTTGATAAAAAATATTGAAACCGCTTAAAATTTTGGTCTACTACACAGAAGTGACAGCATGCCTTGACCTCTCAGCTGCCCTTCACCCCTTCCCTGAAGTAAGGCTGTAGTAGCTCAAATGCATGAACAGTTTTCTATCCAAATCCTAACATCCTTCGACTTCTAGATAACTAGAAGCAGCAATGTAGGCTCTGATAGTTACCAGAATGTTAACACTGTAATTTAGTAAAAAACAGATTCAATACAAAGAAATCAAAAAAACCCAAAACAATTAGGTCACAACACTGAGAAAACACAAGGTACTCCCTTCACAGAATCTGCAGAGCCCAGAACGGGAGGCTTCTCGTAGCCAAACACTGTGAGCACGTCAAACCACCTCTGACAAAAATCCAAGTTTTGCACCACCTTTACCAGGCTGGCATTAACACTGCAGACTCATCTGGACAAGAAATAGTTTTCAAGCTGATACTTGTTTATCTTTGGCAGCCCTACTTCACGCATGCCCTGCAGGAGCTGTGCCTGCTGTTAATCTCGGCACCGGTCGGTGAAACCCCAAGTGGCTGCACACTGTTCGCTACACAGGCTGACGTGGTTAAGGAAACTGCCTAAGTTTGCAGTTGGTGGTTTTTTCCATTAGGTTTAATACACAGATCATCCCACCTTAACTCGAGACAAGTTTAAAACCAAACCACCACCAAGCAAACAAAAGCCCCTGCAGTTAGCTCAGGCCTCTGTCAAGCAGGCACTATCTGGGAAGGAAAGCAGGACGGCATTCTCACAATACCTTCCCTACCAGAGTCATAATAACATTTTGGTTTATTCATCTTGCTAAGTTACTGCTATTCCACATTCAAATTTATGCAATCAAGAAACAATCTGTCTTCAATATTGAAGGGGGGGGGATAGTGGCAAAGGTGCAGCAAAAAAAAATAGGCTGTTTCTATTTCTTCACGGTTTTATCATTCACGTAAGTACACACAAAAGCCAATAAAAAGCTCCACGGGTCTGATTACAGCCAGAAACACTCTCAACGTTCACACCAACAGTCTTCAAGGACAGTCAGCACTCAGAGGCAAGGAAGTCTGCTGTTCCTGCAGCTTAACTGGGCACATTTCATGACTTCAGTTTGATTTCTGCGCCTACAAAACTCTGCTCACAAAAACGTTAGGGAAGTTACCCAAGCAGCAGTGCTTTTGTCACCTTACCTGCCCCTCCAGCATGTCTCTCTGCAGTCCTGCCCGCTCCTGCTCGGAGCTGTTGGTTCTTCGGATCGAAAGGCTGTGCGATTTGCGTTTCTGCTTTGCCTGGCGCGCAGATGCACAACTTCCACTTTCTATTGGCATTACTTCAAAAAACCAGCTTCACAGAGGCTCCTGCGATAAACTAAGGACAAGTGTCGCGTGTTACAAATTGCTCTGCCAAACTAAACACAGTTGTTTTGGTTTGGGGGGTTTTTTTTCTTAAAATAGAAACGTTTAGTTCTGCTAAATTTTGGAGTTGTTTAGGTTGTCATTAAAAAGGGATCCCTATTAGGTACAGCTGTTCTTCAAACAACATTAAGTTCAAAAACACATATGCACATATGAAAATGAAGTGGAATCACTTCTGCATTACTTATTCATCAGCTAACAAACCTCCACAAAAGGAAAATAAATTCCACTACCTTGCTCATTTTGGAGAACGCTAGCAAAGACAGCCCCAAAATGCTTCCAGGAAACAACTATTATGCATACAATATTCCACTGAAATGCATGCAAAATTAAAACCCAGCTGGAAAATGAAAGCAAACAGACATGATAATTTAGGGACACTGTCAGGTTCAAAATGCGTTATTCAACATTAAGTGTTACCGGACAAAGTTTAATGGATGCGTTGTTTACACATGAGCAGAAATTAATTTTGAAGTTCTGCAATCTGCTTTCCACCATTTTTGACAGCTCACGGTTTCACTTTCTGGAAAGTAAAAGTGCCCATGAACTTAGGAGAACGAGTGAAAGTACACCTGACTTACCAGGCTGTGGTTAATTTTTGTCAGTCTGCGAAAGCCAAATATGCATTTTAATATCCCTAAAACAACCTGACAGTATCACTAATTAGTATTACCATGCACGATCTACTGCTTTCCCCTGTTTAAGAAAAATCAAATTACATTTGATTTCTTGCATAAACGTGGAGAATATGTTCTTTGCTGTCAAAATCTTATTTTTTACAAACAGTTAATTGCTGGATTTTTTCTTCTAATTTAAACCTCACATGCAACACAAGTTATTTTTAGTTTCATGGGGTACCATTTGTTAAACATTTCAAATGTTTTAGGATTAATTACTCAAAATTTTTCAATCATGAACATTGAGAACAAAATAAAAATTCATTCTCCAGCATAAGTGATTTCCAAAACAATAATTACAACTTGAAAATACAGTCTGCAGAGGAATAGGAGAGCAGAGTTGGCAAAGCTAACAAGGCAACCGAGCTCCCTTTCAAATAAGCTGATCAGAGAAAAATTAAAGCAAACCCAGGGCCACTTCCAATTCGGGATTCTCCAGCACACTAGATCTCTAGCTAGGAATGAGCACCATCACTATTAACAAGATGAGGCATTAACCAGTTTGGTGGCTTTGACAAGGTACCATCAGCTTTCAACGCATCATAAAGCCAAGGAAAAGCATACCTTACTGAAAACACATTATGCAGCACGAATAAGAAGAGGGTTAAATTTGCTTCCGTTTTTGTATTCCAGGATGAAAATGTATCAAGCTACATATACGTTTACACCAAAACAAGACTGGACTTACTTAAGGTTTTGATGCCCACCCATCCTCAAATTTTCTCATTAAAAAACTGGCTGTTTTAATCAGCTTTTGGAACAGCCGTGTTCCAGTAACCCGGCACCAATTCCACACTGAATCTAAAATAAAATTCAGGCTGCACCTCTATCTTGTATTGTGCTGAAATAGTTTTGCGCACTTCCTCTGGCCTCTGCACAGTCCTCCCCTGCACCTACTCCCATCAGGGCTTTTTATGTGTGATTAACCAGCAGTAACTAATTAGCTATATGCACAAATTAAAGAAGAAAGCCGGGAGAGAACTACCATTGGGTAGTTTCTTATTTGACTAGGTTTCTTTTTCCACAGTGGCTAGATTCCTCTAGCACAGAGACAGGACTGAATTAAAAAGCCCGTCCAATAATCAAGTTATTGCCAATTTTCGGGGGTTCACGAAGTTCTTGGACATACGGTCAAGAATTTGGAACATGTTTCCATTACTCATCACATTTCTGTTTCTTTTCAAAATACGTCTACCTGGACTTTGACACCATCTCCCAGAGCATGCTGCTGGAGAAGCTGGCAGCTCATGGCTTGGATGGGTGGACTCTTTGCTGGGCTAAAAACTGTCTGGATGGCCAAGCCCAGAGAGCTGTGGTGAACAGAACTAAATCCAGTTGGTGGCCGGTCACTAGCAGTGCTCCCCAGGGCTCAGTTTTGGGGCCTGTCTTGTTCAATATCTTCATTGATGAACCTCAGCAAGTTTGCGGGTAACAACAAATTGAACGGGAATGTCGATCTGCTTGAGGGTAGAGGGCTCTGCAGAGGGATCTGTCCAGGCTGGATCAATGGGCCAAGGCCAGTGGGATGAGGTTCAACAAGGCCAAGCGCCGGGTCCTGCACTTTGCTCACAACAACCCCCTGCAGTTCTCCAGGCTTAGGGAGGAGTGGATGGGAAGTGCCTGGTGGAGAAGGACCTGGTGGACACCTGGTGCTGCCTCACATCTGAGTTTTCATCCATGAGTATCCCCAGGTTCTTCTCTGCCAGGCTGCTCTCCAGCCATTCATCCTCCAGTGGGTACTGATATTGGGGATCACCCCAACTGGAGGTGCAGGACTTTGGCCTCGTTGAACTCTGAGGTTCACACAGGAACACCTCTCAAGCCTGTCAAGCTCTGTCTGGATGGTATCCCTTCCCTCAAGCAAACCAACTGCACCACTCAGTATGGGCAAGTATAGAATTGGCAGCTATACATTCTAGCATGTAGAATTTAAAGGGACACAGTCAAACACACGAGATTACATTTTTCCATAGTGAAATTCTCACATGAACTGCACAGAAGGTTCTACTTTCCCATCTCATAAGCAAAGAGAAAAGGTTAGATAAGAAACACCTCTGTTCCCATATCTATTTGGAAGCAGCACTTCACCTACAGCCAGCGTCGTCGGCAGTAATCGCGCTCTCCTCGTGCCCCAGCACGACCACATCTCTCATGCACGGCTCTGGAGAGAGCAAGCATGCACGCTCCACCCAGGCTCTGCAAGAGCGTGCACACGGCCATAGCGAAGCTGCAACCGAAGCGGCAAAAGCGGGCATGTGCATACAGAGGATAGGAAGGAGAAGCTGACGGGCACAAGCTTCACTGCCTTTGGTACTGTTCTGTATTCCACCAAATAGCCTTACAAACTTTCAGTAAGGGAGAAATAATTAAAGGTTTTAGAACAGGATGGAAATTCCCCTTTAAAAAGTGACAGTGTCCCTTTAAATATTAACTTCACTTTGACAGTTTCAGACCAGTAAGAAGCTATGTTTTTTGGGAGTAGATTTCACAAAACCCATCCTTGGCAATATGATGCTAAGAAAAAAAAAATAAATAAGGTGCTCATTTCTAGCAATTACCTGATTCCCCTTATTATATAAGGTTTTCAAACAATGAAAATTACCTGTCCAGAATATCAGTGTCATGTTACATATCCTATGAAAACCACATTAAATATTGATTAGTGAAACAGTCAGTAGTACACAAACCAAAGTCTTTCACATTTTTGAAACTTTTGCAGTTAGGACAAAGCAGGCAACAGGAAAAGGGGGTGAGGGAAAATATTAACAAAAGTCAAGGATAAGCACCAATCCCAGTCAAATGGACTTTAAAATGATCCCGTTATGTACCGTTAATCAAATTTAATCGTAACTTGAGTGTTACAAATGGGTTCTGGAAAGATAAATTTGCTTTCCTTCTCCTTAGCAATGCTACAGGTAGGATGAAAAATCACCCAGAAGTATGGGACTCTCATTTCCTGGACCAAATGAAGGTGAATTCACAAAAACTAAAAAATCATCATCAGGAGCTGAACAAAGGTACTTTGAGAGAAGGAAAAAAAAAAAATAAAAGGAGGGAAGAGTGTTGTATTACTAAACTCTATTCCTGACGGGTGGCAGTTCACAAGTACTGTATTACTAAGAAGTGGGTTCCTGAGACTCACTGAGCCATTCTGCTTAATCACTCTGTAAAACGCTATGTTTGCGTGGTGTTCTTCACACAATTATCTGTCAAAGCCTCAAGAGGACGGTACCAAATGAATGTCTGACAAAGTCAATCAGCAGAAGTAGGGGAGAGAAAGATGTCCTAGAAAACATCTAGACCACGGGTGATTACTACTGTCTACATGCAAAGGTGCTTTGGTATTTCAGTGATGCTGTTTAATTAAACTCACAGGATATTTACAGTGTGTTAAATTAAAGTTCTGCCACCTACCTTTCTGTAACAGACGTTACCATGTATTCAGTCACAGGAAATATTTCACCAGAGTAACAGTCAAGAGCAGCTGTGTAACCAATTACTGTTCCATTCAGCTACAACAGAGAAACAGCACCAAACTAAAGTGCACACGCTGGTCTTAGACTTCAAAATTCACTGCAGCAGTCAACTAATTCTACTTGTCTACTTCTTCTACTCTTGAGCATAGCTGAAAGGGAAGAATTCCTGCGGTATACATGCTGCTGGGGCCAGGGAGAAAAGCTGTTCTAAGTGTCAGAGCACAGGCAGAATGGCTACAGTACTGCATTTCCTTTTTTGTTCAACACAACACACAAGCCTGGAAAGGGAAACCAGCATGAAGTTTCAGCAGCATCTCTTACCAAAGAGCTCTCTGCTCCATTTTATGTGGAGTTTAGCAAGAGTAGTATATATCAGTTAAAGGATTGTACCAGGGAAAAAAAAAACAAACCAAACAAATAAACACCACAACAACCAAACCAACCAACACAGAAACAATTACTGTATTTGTGCTCTTTAATCGCTTAGCCTCGGGTCTCTCATTTTTAAACATGGTTTAGAGCAAAACTTCAGTGTCTGCTGCGTGAGAAATGGAGGCTTTTCACAATAGTAATTATTGTCCTGGGCAACATTAAAACCTTAAGATTCAAAGATGCCAATTAACGTGGGGTTTTTTCCCCGCAAAGCAGGGAGGGAAAGGGGAAAGAGAGAAGAATGATTACCGTTATTAAGTTCTTAATTACATGTAACTTGGTTTGACAGCATTACTCACGAGTTAAGGGAATTCAAGTATTAATGTTCGCCACTACAATCTTTATTAATATGCAAAGGAATCAAATTTAAGGGAGTAAAACTTCCATTTTGAGGTCTTTGGTGAACAACTTGTTTCAAGGAAGCTGTACATACAAATGTCATTAATTCAATGCAAGCGCCAAGAATACAACACACTTGCGAAAGATCAAGCTAAACAGACTCCTTTGTAAGACTAGTTGTTCTGCTAAAGATAAATATTTAGGAAGCAAAACCATTCTGGATCATCACAGATGAATCACTGATAAGTGTGCTCAAACCTTATGAAATCCACTCTAGCATTAATTTTTTTCCTAAATTTAGTGTAGCACGCTTAAACAGAACTGGCCGTTCCTCTAGCTGCATCCACTGCTGAAAAGCTGACAACCTCCCTTCAACGGAAAGCATAGTAAAGAAGCTGCATCAATGAATTTTAAGTATGCTGTACAGCTGGAAATCAACAATAAAAGCTTTAACACATTATTAAGTGCCTACTCTCAGCGAGCGTCTAACATCACTGTCGAAATGATGCTCTCCACCACACAGACCTATTTTAACTGATATTAAACAACAATAATTATCAAACTAGGATGGGGTTATTGCTTTTTAATGGAGAATACAGAAGAAACCTGCCTGGGTCTACCAGATGAAGATCTGTTAAGTGAAACTGCTGATGTCCTGGAAGCAGGGAACTTTCCTTTGTCATCTGTGCCACCTATGCTCGCTGAAGCGTGCTCACCATTCCAACCACTTTAAATGGTACAGGGTACAATATAACCTCACATTTAACACTAGTTACTTACAATAACATATTATACCTTATTACTCGGAAATGATTAGCTGACTTTGTTGAAGAGTTTGACAGGCAGCATCAGGTCCTGCTATATTACTTACTGCTCGTTAAATCCTGAAGTGAAGGCTGCTCTACTTCCTTAGCTGTTTCCCAGGCATTTCCTGTATTAGCAAGTCCCTAAAGCCTCGCAGTAGTCTACATGCATGCACAGGTATGTAAATACAAGACCTTAGCGTGAGGAATCCTAAGGAAGCTCAAGAGCAAAGGCAGCTTAACCAAGTGTTTGTTTAAGGAGCCCAGAATGTTACTGTGCTAGTCTCAGAATGAACAATACGTAGGTACCAACGTACTAGATAAATTGCTATTATGTTTTTATGCAAGCAGAGTGACCTCTAATATAACTGATCTTCACTTGGGAATAGAGTACTCGATGAAAAAATTAGAATCTTTTTATTGCTGAAGACTTCAACAAAAGCAAGCAACTTTGACACATAGTACATTTAGCAAGCTTTTATGAAGCACCAGTAACCTTTGCACAGCACATTCTTGAAGCATTTCTTCATATGGCCTACCAGAGAACTACCACATCTTCCAACAGCATGTGTAGCAGCACTGCAAGTACCTGCTCCTGCCATCTTGAACACTAAGAGAGTCTCAAAACAGTCAGTAGGTATTACTTGGGGATAAGAAAATAATAAATCACTCTGGCTTGTAAGGAGATCATCCCTATTCCTGTCCGTTCCTCACTAGTCACACACAGTGCTAACAAATTCTGCCCGCAGCGGTTTGAAGCGGTGGCCCACGGAACAAGCTCCTCCCAGGACAAGCTACTAGTCTTAGCTCCAAGACTTAAAAATACTATGACATAAAACAATCCCAGTTTCACGTCAAACGTGTCCCTTAACTTCTCCTTGTGCGACACATGCCAGTTCTGGCTTGCAATTTCTGGATTTTGCAGAAGCAGCTCTTCTTTGAGGACACTATCGCCTCACTCGGAATATTTCTCCCGTGCCCCTACCAACACTCTCGAGCATCTCAGTCCATCCAAGAAACTGCATCTGGAAGGGCACGTCCACACTAGAGAGACAGGCAACTCATCTTAGAGTTACCTTTAGATTTAACATGACAAACCCAGTTTAGGGACACGTACACATACACATAACCAACCGGCATTGCAAAGAAACCAAGCAACCCCAAACAACAAACCACAGCGGCCTCTGCCTTCCATTCTAATTTTTGGTGCAGGCACCTTTTCTTAAAATAATTGCCCGAGTCCACAACACACAAAGCTACATTTAAAGCTATTACAGCGAGACACATTAAGGCTGACACATGCACACACAAGATCTTATCTGATGGAAACTAACCATTAGAAAACATACTTGAGGGTTCTTGAGGTTACCAGCTCGCTTTCAGAAATACCATGTAAGAAAGGCCAACAGCAGGAGAACAGTTCCAGGAGTTTTCTGAAGGAGAACGCTACTGCTGTGGAGTTGCAAAATGGGTGCCTGAACAACAGACATTTGGATAATTTCAAGGTGTACTCAATGACACTGAATCACTTCCAAGAAGCTGTTCCACCAGTTCTTTACGCAAATCTTCCACGGATTACTGTTATAGAAAGCATACTTTAAAATGCTATAGAGAAACAAACTTGGACAAGCTGGAAGATCTAACAGGAGGGATAAAAATACACACAGAAGTTTCTCACAAATGCTGAGATGTCCTTGAAGAACAGTTCAAGGCTTAACCAGAAAATCCTTTCCTCATCTTTGTATGAACACAATCTTTTTATTTCATTTCTTTCTGCAACTGGAACCTAGCAGCTACTCAATCTCTGAACACCGTAATCATATTCTTTCCTCAAATTTGTCTTCAATGTTTTTAGCTCAGGGAAAGAGAGGAATATTGCAAATGGATCTTTGCAGACAGAACTTCTACCCATCTCAGGCAGTTCCAAGTCATCCTGCCGTTGCCAAAGGCCAGCCAAGTCATCCTCCCCCTGCCATAGGCCAGATCTACGTCGTCCCACCACAAACAGCACGTCCTTTCCTCAGGCAGTTGTGCCCCACTTACAGAAATTTGGGCATTTGACGTTTATTCCATTTGTACATGTGTCACCAGTTCTGAGCTCGACCTGTGAACTACCGAGGTCCTACACTTGGCTTGTCCGTAGGACGGGCAGTGACACACAAACAAAGTTAGCGAGCAGTCTCCTCAGCAGGCACCCTTGGTTTCAGTGCCTGCGGACCTGGAGCCATCCCTACAGCCTCGGGCTGGAGGGGCTAACAAAAAACAAACAAACAAAAAACTTAATAAAAATTAAAAATTCAAAAATCCCCACAGGAGAAGAGGAAGAAGGGCTTACTTTCGCGCATTTCGGTTTCTAAGGAAGAACGCGGAAGTCATTTCACGCACAAGCAGAGCGGACCGGGGCGGGCTGGCGGGGGCTGCCGCGGCAGGACCCCGCTCCGCGGCAGGGGCCTGGCGAGGCGGCGGCACCGCGTATGGAGCGCCCGCTGCCCGCGCTTCCCCCAGACACCCGACCCGGCCCGCCCCTGCCCCGCGGCTCCCCGGCGCCGGGCCGCGCTCGCAGCCCCTCGGGGAAGCCGCTGCCGGCGGCGGCGGGCTCGGCGGACGGGAAGATGGCGGAGGGTCCGCGCCCCGCTGAGGGGAAGGGAGGGGAGGGGAGCGGGGCGGGGGGGGGGCGCCGCGGCCCCCGCACTCACCTGTCAACCACAGCCGGGGCGGCGGGCGGGAAGGGGCAGGGCCGCAGACGGCAGGGGGAAGGAGGAGGAGGAGGATGGCAGGAGGAGGAGGAGGAGGAGGAGGATGGCGGGAGGGGCAGGGGCGGCAGCGAGGAGCCCGGCGCCGCGCTCCGGCAGCGACGCGCCTCTCCGGTAAGGAGCCCTCGCGGCGACATCCGGCGGCGAGCGGAAGCGGGGGCCGCTCTGGCGACGGGCCAGTGGCGGGCGGCCGCCCCTCGCCGCCTGCCCAGCTTCCCGCCCGATGGCAGCTGCTGCGAGCGGCTCCTGCCCGGAGGCTCGGAGACGCCGCCGGAATAGAGCAGGGGCCGCCGTCGGACGGCTCGTTTGAGCCGGGTTCCGTACGCCCGAGCCGAGCAGCTCGGTCGCCGAGCCGGCGGCGCGGCTTCGCTGGCCTGAGGCGCGGCGGGCCCCGTCCGAGCGGGCGAGCGGCGGCGCTGGCGGCCCTGCGGCTCCTGGGTGTTGATTAACGCCCATAGTTAAGAAGCCGAGTTGTGTTTCACCCTGAGTTGCCCGAGCGGACCGCTGTGGCCAGGCGAGGGAGATGGGACTTCCCTGGAACACCGCGGGAATCCCTCGGGCTTTAATAAAGACTGGCTGGAAAATACCGACTCGCGACTTTTCCTGCTGTATCTGCAGGCGATAGGAGGGAGACAGTGAATCAAAGCTAACCGCTACATTCTGCAAGTAGGCTGCTCGCTTTGAAGCTTACAACACATAATTGAAATGTGATTAATTCCTCTGCTGATTAACACTTAGAAGAAACCTTCACCTAAAATTCTTACTCACTGTAGCGGATTGTGAAAGTCAAAAGAGGCCTCTGCCTAATTATTTTCTCTCTTGCTGCAGATTATCTAGCTGCCTCAGAAGAGGTCTGTGAAAAGGCCAGGAGAACATGTGCCTCGGAGTCAGGGCTGAAAATATTACATTTTCTTTTCATGTGCTTCCCAGCTACAATATGCCTGCTGTTCTCTTTTGTCTTTTTTTTCCTCTCTGCCTCCTTCTGTACAGTCTCGTCTTAATTGCAGCTGTATTAACACTGACCAAAACAAAAAAAAATTATATCTTAGGAGTTACTTATTTACCAGCATCTTTTGCCATCACTGGAGGGGGTTCTACAAACTAACCAGCCTGACTCAATGATCTTAAAAGTCTTTTCCAACCTAAATGATTCTATAGTTCTATAATCTTAGCTATTCTCTTCTTCAAAGGCACCAAGATGAGAAAGGAACAGAACAAAACAAATATGGAGCTAAACATCTTTAGGGACAGGGAAGAGCAGGGGAGGCAGAACAGGCAGAAGATGGATGAGAGGTAGAACAGAGCTGCCTGGGAGGAAGCCCGAACACGACCCGAGCCACTGCCTCTGATGCTTTGAAGTCTCGGCACAGTTGTGCAGGTGCAGCTATCTCAGCCATCTCACCGGAGTCACAACTCAAGTCCTCAGCTATTCAGTTCCTAACTAAACATTTTTTTTAAAGCCTCATTATTCCTACCCAAATTACTTCATCCTAATATAACTCCACTGTGCCACAACAATTTTAGCTGTAAGTATGAAGGAGAAAAATGTTCAGCAAGAGCACAAGGATCCACATTTGGGATTTCCCTGAGAAAACACTGGGTGAGTTTCTTACCCTGTGGAGCAGCTCACTCCAGCAGCCCAGGACAACACAGACCAATTTTTTTTTTTTTTTCCTTGAAGAAATGCAAAATACTGCAATAAGGAAAGACAGGGGCTTAAACAGCTTCTTCCTTGGTACAGGGTGACTCTGACCTGAAAATTATCAGGCCTTTTAGGGATGCAGTTGCTTTCTCATGAGAAAAGAAAGGCAAGTGGACTGTTGTTGCTGTAGCCGTGCTACTGGTTTGGTTTTGTCGCGGCACTACAGCCATAGCAGGCAGTGGGTAACATACAGGCGACTGCACTGGCTTTTCACAAACCACTTGGTTTAAAACGAGACAGCCAGCAGTACCCGAGCCTAGGAAAGAGGGAGCAGTACTAGTTAGCATCTTGTCAACAGAAGTTGACAAAACAAAAGAAGTTTTTTAATGTCATTACAGAAAACAGTGGTGAAACTTAGGTTGTCCTGGATGTCACCTTTCAGACCTACTCCTGTGCAGGTGGCTGGACTTGAAAAGACAAGATACAAGCCTTAGGAAACCAGCAACACAACAGACTAAGAGTTGAATCTCTCAAATTCAGTTTTTCCAAACATGTAAAATTAGGAGAACAGGCAGAGCCTCCTGTCCAGAGCTCAAATCAAAAGGAAGAAAAACGAAGAACAGATCTAAGGGAGAAAAGGACTCGAGGGTGATTTATTCCCTCATATAGGAAACCTCTTAATAACTCCTTCCTAAAAGAGCGGGTTTGTGTATCATTAATCATCACCTTATGCTGTACAAAAACATTTGGAAGCCATCCATCATAGCACTCTTGCCATCATGCTTGAGGTAGCAAAACTAAATGCAAATGCAACATCCTACTTATATATTTAGCATACATGCATTACATTCTTACTACAAAGCCATCTGTCTTCTCTGAAGCGAGCTGAAGCCAACTTGCTTCCCTGAAACAGGCCTCGTAAGAGAGAAGGGTGAAGGGAACAGAGCAGCGTAGTTAGGACTGGTGAGTATTCACCTCCCAGCTGGTAAATAAATACAAGCCAGGCTGTTGTTTATTCTGCACAGAAGTGAATGTTTCCTGCAGAACTATGACTGGGGCAGGAGCAGAGCACCAAGAGGGATTCTTCAGGGAGACCAGGAACAAGGATAGCTCTATAGCTGAGAACGGCGAACTTATCGGGTGCCTTATCAGGCCTTCTAGAACCTATTCCATGGTCTTCCCAGGCACAGAGGTGAGGCTGGCAGGTCAGTAGTTCCCAGGGTCCTCCTTTCTACCCTTTTTGAATAGAGGTGTAACATGTCCCTTCTTCCAGTCACTAGGGACTTCACCTGACTGTCATGACTTCTCCAATATTATTGAGAGAGGCTTGGTGACTACATCTGCCAGTTCACTCAGAACTCTGGGATGCATCTCGTCAGGTCCCATAGACTGATGTATGTTCAGGTTCCTCAGGAGGTCACGAACCTGATTTTCACATACAACGGGAGTGACTTCACCACCTTTGGCTCAGAATGCAAGGCTGTGCTGAGCCGGCAAGTGCAGAACTGGCATGATCTGGCTTATCTCTGGAGACTCCTCTCTGTTCCTGCTTAGTTCATAGTCCCTCTTATCTATACAAACCACAGTTACTCAAAGCAGTCCATCAGGGTTAGTTTCTTCTATCTATACAAAACAAGCTACAGCTGCAAAATTAAAAGACTGCAACCCAAAATTTATGTCTCAATCATTTCCCAGGGTGTTCCGTTAATTAACTCCTTAAAGAGCTGGAAGCTTGCCTTTCTGAAATTCAAAGCCCTGACTATGCTCCTTGACTGATTTGTGACCCTTAGTAGTGCAAATTCCACCAGTGCATGGTCACTGCTGCCCAGGC
>JANIJG010025368.1:22267-32368 GCA_024611175.1 Megaceryle torquata
TCTTATTTATTACTTATTTCCTTATTTCTTCCTTTGTTTTCTTTATTTTCCAGAGTATTTGAGCTTAATAGTAAATGGTTGATTTAATATTGTGTTTCCTGTGAGAAGGTAGGGTAATTAAGAATATTTTTTCTGTTTACTAAATTTACAGAGTAAAGAATAAATAAATGAATAAATAATAAATAAATGGAAGGACCAAAATCACTTTCTCCTGTAGTATTTGCTTTTAAAAAAATGTCTTACCAGTTCTTTAGTATTACAGTTGAGTGTAAAGATTGTAATCAAGATTAAGAACTTTGTTTGCATTGTAGGCATTGTTAAAATTCATAGTAACAGGGATGAGGTAGAAATTCAAAGACATGGAGAAGAGGACAAAATGGTGGTACAGCCTGGAGCTTAACTTCTTTCTAATTCTTTAGATCATATTTTCCAGATAAAATCGGTTTAGCTCAAGCTTAGTATATGCTCAAGCAATATAGGAGTGGATGTAATGGTTAAAACCAAGGGTACCTTGATTGGTATTCTGTCTGTCCACAGGACAAAGCACAATATGATATGTCTCACAAGTACTCTCCAAGCCTCCAATTGTTTTCAGCTCAAATATTTCCTCAGGTTTTGTCCATTCTCCTCTGGAAGCTATCTACATTTTTTCATCCCCAGCATTCTTTGGCAAAGAATCTCCAAAGTAACAACACCCTGTGGTATGGAGAACAACCTCTGGTTTTGCTCAGAATGTGGATTTTACCAGGTTACATAATGTCAAATAATATTTTTGTCTCAGATAATTACTCACTGAAATTTAGATTTGTGAAATTTAATGATAGGATAGTGGGTATTGCTGTTAGATATTACCAGTTATTCACTTAAGAAGAGCTTTCTTATGTTTTTTTACACAGTGATTATGTTATATGTAAAAAAGGAATAATCTCTGAGGCTGACAGTGTGTAACCTTGATTTACCCCCTTTGGGTCAAGACCATTGAGAAAATATGAGAAAAACAACTCAACAATTTCCAGACATAATTTTGTTTTATTTATCTGTGCACAGAATGATAGTACC
This sequence comes from Megaceryle torquata, assembly GCA_024611175.1. NCBI lineage: Eukaryota > Metazoa > Chordata > Aves > Coraciiformes > Cerylidae > Megaceryle > Megaceryle torquata. Next base: position 23,327 of record JANIJG010025368.1, read on the forward strand.
TGATATACAAGATGAATATTTATGGGTTTAATTTTTTTTCTGTTACCATTTTAAATATTCTTGCTGTAGAAATTTTATTTTCCCAGTAATTTTTTTCTTTTTTTCTTTTTTTCTTTTTTTTTCTGACATTTACACTAAAGGGCTTATTTCCCTTCAAACCCAGGTATGGGTGGGAATAGAGATATAAATCCAAAAACCTTTATACCTACTTTTGAAGACAGTGTCTGGACAAGGAATTGTGCATCCTTACTTTGTGTACCTCCATATTGTGGGAGGTTATGTTATTAATCAGATTCAGAGTTTTAAATTTTGCAGATCTCTTTAAAAGTGTTTAAATATTTCCCTGGCTGTACCAGGCCAACTTCTCGCCTTTTAAGTCTCAAATGTTCAAAACGTGTAAGGATAAGGGATGTGGAAACAACCAATTATATTCTTATGCGCTTGTTATGCACATGCAAATGGCATAGCTGCAAAGAGCGTTTATAATAGAATCCCTGTTTCCTCCCATTAAAGACTACAGAATGTACTAAGGCATAATAATGTAACTATTTGTATAAATTTAACACCATATAAAAATAACTTTTGTAGCAAAATCTTTCGATTCTGAGCTTATCTGAAAACAAACATAATCATGTTGGAAGCAAGAAGGTCTGAAGGATCCAAAAAGTAGGAAGTGTTACAATTCTGTCAACTTGCACTGTATGGTGACTTTAAAGTTGGCGTTCCTACGTGTGTAAGTTATTTGTTCCAAGTGCACGAAGGCATACTGCAGCTTCTGCAGAAAACCTTATTCCTTCACTGCCTTGGCAGGTGCCCAGTATTTGTTGTTCAGTAGAAAGCCCTGCATCATTTCTCAAAATAAGTAATTTCAAACCTGCACCAGATTCAAAATGGCCCATTTTTTCCTGAGATTTCCTTAGCTCTTCCCATTGTAAAATCTGTGTGCTTTACAAAGAATAGGCTGTAGATCCATTCTACAGGTAGGGATTTGAGGCATGAAGTGTGTGCTAATGTCAACTGGGTAATCTGAAGTATCCAGAGTCTAATTATGCAGCATTTCTCGTATTTTAGTAGTACAATATGTAATCCAAATACTGTTCAGATCAACTTCTTTTGCAGCTGGGAATGCTCTGCATTTCTGCTAATCTGTCTTCAAAATTCAGAGCTAAATACCCCCAGACTGAGAGAGGTGTCTATGGAGATCATCTGTGAAGTATGTGATTGAGTTTAGGTACCCCATTATTACATAAGAGCTTAGAATCTCATTCTACAAAACTGCTGTGTCAATAATGAACCACCTTGGAATATACATCCAGTACGAAAAATTTCTGGCTGTAGGGGTAACTTTGGGCAAAGATACGAATAGCTGAAAAATAACATCTTAAAAGAAATATTAAGGAATATTTCAACATATATCAACAGTGATGGTAGTTTTGTCAAAAGAACTTATTTTGAAATGTATATGTAGATTAATAATAGATTCTGTCACTCACATTCATCCAATGAATGATTTCCACAAGGAAGTAGCGTTTCATGCACTTACTTTTTAAAATTAGATTAAATAATGACCATCAAGTTAATCCTGAAATATACCTTTGTCTTTTCAGAAAACTTGTTTTCCAATAATACATTTTCCTGGACATTTATCTGATAAATAGAAATTATTTCAGTAATTCAGGACCCATCTGGCATTGTATCAGGATGTGCAGCTGGCTATTACTGAAAACTCCTGTACATCTCAGATGAAAGCATCCACCAAAGATATAATTCAGGAGAATCTTTTTTCTTCCATCTTCTATAGTACGAACCAAAACAAACAAACAAACAAACAAACAACAAACAACAACAACAAAAAAACCCATGGAGCAAAAAAATTAATACTTAATAAATTAGTCATGGGTACTAAAACGGCCAACAACGTGAATGCTGATTGCACTAATCATTTCTGTTCTTCTGCTATATTCATTTTTAATCTTAGAACAATACAATAGTTTTTATTTTGTGTTTTCTTACAAACTTTATGGGAGGAAGTAGCTTATTTTTTCTTAAGTGTTTACATACAGTGTAGCAATACATAAAGTTTTCACATAATCTTGGGTTTTGTGTTTTCATACATGCCCAGTAGAGGTGAGGTGCCACAGCTCCATGTTGTCAGGTCCACTTTGTGTGCATCATGAGCATGCCATCCCCACAGGCACATGTGTACAGTACTGATAAACACATGTGGATGGTCATGGCCACAGAAATGAGCTCAGACAGAAGCACTCAGCATTCAGGCAGACACAAAGAGTACCACTGTCCGCATCCTGTTCTCCCCTGTGGCTGATCATAATGCAGGTCCATTAGTGGGACATAAATATGTTGTCAGTCCCTCCAGGAGCCAGGCTCAGACGCCCCAGTAGCTACATATCTTGCAGCTGGTCACTGGTTTCCTCATTTGTGTGAGTGCACTCATACATGCGCACACACACACACACACACACTTTGGATGCCTTCATGATCAGGCTTAGAGACGCGACTCACCATACCCCATAGCTGTCACTGCTGCCTCCTACTGAGACATAGCCGCATGCATATGCACCTCTTGGTCATCCTCCAACTAGCCCTCTGCTACCACCTTCTCAAGGTGCCTCACTCACAGCACGTACTCCCAGACCACTCAACCATCTCACCAGCTAGTCTGGATTGATGCTTGTTAGTGACTTGCTCCAGCTAATGGCAATATGGACACAATTACAAGTGGACTAAGCATGGTTGCTGGCACGTGTGCACATGGAACAGAAAGATCCTCACCCAGAAAAAGTTAGAAGTACAAAGGACAGGGCAGACTACAGGCAGCTGGCACAGGGCACAAACAGACAAGGGAACCAACTGTCTCCTTTTAACCCATTATTCATCTGTTTTCCCATGCTTGTTCCTCTTCAACCACCTTTATCTGTTCCTTTCCCCCTTTTGCTTCCTCCCACATACATCCCACATCAAGTCCTGTGCAGTCCTAAAATGCTTTTAACCAGGGTCCCATAACATATCCTATGTCCCGTGGCAGTAACCACTCAGTCTGTAAGGGTCTGAGGGGAGCTTCTCCCATTGACTTACCACTGTGTGTGTCACCCCCAGCGCGTGGGGCTGTGGCAGCCCAGGGAGAGGCCAGGCCAGAGCTCTTTCTTTGATGAGGCTGTTGGGATTATCCCTCCTGCCATCATGCCTTTGTGCTCTTCTGTTTGTGTATGTGTGTGTGGGCAAGCTTTCTATTTACATGTCTGGTTTTGCTGTTACTCTGAAAGTGCTGGCACTTTAAGAAACACTGTTGAGGGTTTTCTTAATTGTTTTGTATATACTAAGTCAGCTATGTAACCTCACTGTGATACTTTTAAAACGTATATTAAGAAAATAATTACATGAAAGGGTGACATTATTAAAAAAAAAAAAAATCTAAAAATAAAAAAGGAAAAACACAGCAAAAGTACCTGAGGAATTGCCTCATAACTGTAACAGAGACTACTAGTAAGTACATGGCCATACAAACTAGGAAATGAGAAGAAAACTGGAAAGTAGTTCTTTGGGTTGAGGTTTCACAGAATGGTTTTAGTAATATTTTTACTGAAATATTTTGGATGTTTTACAAGCTGTTGTTTCTCTATTTTTGTTCACCTCATAAAATTGGGTAAATATCTTTCCAGCTTTGATAGGACCTCTGAGCTGGCATGGACAGAGAGCTTGTCAGAGCAGATAGGCTCTGCTGTCCAGCTCTGAACATGTACATTTTGTAATATATTTTTGTACACTATTACAGGTCAGACATCCAAGGAATGCTAGCACCTAAATGTATCCTGACTTTACCAATTATTTAGTTGTTGAAATGAGCTGTCCTGAATAAATGAGCCTGGAGATTTGAAAAATGAAGGCACTGTGGCTGGAGTTGAAGGCTTGGAAGAAGTATTTGTGAAGGGGGTTAGTATCACAGGCTGGTTCACATAGTAGTATTTTTTTCTGACCTCAGAAGGAAGAAGTTTCAGTCAGTAAGTTCTTCAGAAAATTTTGCACATTGTCATGCTCTGATATTCTCATTTCTCATTTTTCAAAACATATCCTGTTAAAAGTTTATTGATGAATCTAACTAAATATTGGTTTAATGTATTTACTTAACCACAGTAAAAAAAAAAAATGTATCAATCTGTGTATCAGAGCAAAATTTTTTGGTGGAAAAATTACATGAGATTGTCTGTCCCATTTCCTAGAGAATTTGTGAAGAGTAAGTTTGTGGTCAGCCTAGGTCTTCTTAGTCTGAAATACATTGAGGGCAAAATGGCCATAAGCTATATGCTTAGTTTATATAGACTGTGCAGCTATTTTTTTTTCTGTCTTACCTTTTCATATCTTTTTATTTCTTTTTGCAAGTGGAGAAAACTTGAACAGTGAGGTGAGGGGAGCAAAGAGGTACTTTAATTACATCTGTACTTTAAAGCAATGTCTTCATCTTGTGTAAAAAGACTATAGGCAGGGGGATAACCTCACACATATTAATTAACAGTATTTTAGCCTTGGGGGATCAAAAATATAAAAAAATCTAGAGTTTGTCTGTAAAACTGCTAGATTTAAAAAAAAAAAAAATCTTTCTGTTTGTTGTTTTCTTGATGCTTGAGGCTTCTCAGTAGTGCATATGATATTTGTCATTTGAGGACAAGGACTTTAATATGTTCTAGCTGGTGAGTTGAGCTGACTGCCCTAGAAAGATGAATTTGCTTCCCTGGCTACTTCCACCAATGATTTGGGAATAGGAAAGTTGCTGTTTAAAAATGTGACTCAGCCTCTGCTGAACCATCCATACTACATCCATACTGCTGTCATGCGAGTGGATGTGGCCTCACTAACTCAGTGTATGGATACATGAGAAAGGAGAGCTGCTCTTTGAGAAGCGTGTGCCACAGCTGGTCCTCTTCCTCCCCAGCCGTGTGGTGTCCCTCCCCACCCTGGATGCCGACTTTTAATTCATGGTGACCTGATACCACAGGCAACTGCAGACATGAAACTGGCTCAGCACTGCACTACGTTTTCAAGTTTTCACTAGTAAAGCTGGAAATATAAAAGTCAAGATTCTTGCACAATCATTTTCTTAGCTGAAGTTTTAGAAAGAAATTCAAAGTCTTGTCAGAAACCATACTGTTAAAATGAACATTTAAATTCCTACAGAACATTGCAGAAATACTGCAGCCCTGTAGAGAAATGCTCTGATTAATGTTGCACTTTGTGTTGTGTGAAGCATCAAGATTACAATAAATATGCATATTTGCACATCTGCTGCTGTTCTCTAGAAATCTGGAACTTCTGTTGAGAAGATACTTTATATTTAAATCTTTCTAATTGTCTGTCCACTGTTCCTAAATATTTTAAAAAATGGAAATAAGACTTTTAAAATTAAATGAAATACCAAAAATCATTATAAGGAAAGGGTTAGGTATCCAACATGTAAATGAAACAGCTGCAGAGTAAATTCAGATAGGAAACGAGAGCTTGGTGATCAGAAATAAAAAGACTGAATGTGAACATGTAGATATCTATTAGGTAATTACATTATTTGTACTCGCAGAATTTCAATATAGCCATATAAATATTCTGGAGAAAATGACTTTTTTTTTCAATAAAAAGTTCAGAAACAGCATTGAAGTTTATAAATATTGTGAATTATATGGAGTGCATTGCATTAATTCTGAAAGGCTTTAATTAATTTTGAAACCCACTTTGTGAATTAACTTCCATAACAGAAAAAGTATGCTCATGAAGTAAATCCTAAATTCAGGTATCTGAAAAGAAACAGGAAGTCACTTAAGATGAAAATACCAACTGATTATAAAATTGACTTTAAAACAAAATAAAACAAAACAAAACCCCAAATGTTTAAAATAAGTCAAGCAAAAGTCCCTTTTCATTCATTGAATAAAATAAAACCCTGAAAGCAAGATCTTCTGTTTTTAAAATAATCTGAGTAGATGACTTGTTTTGCATGGAAGTCACCTTTATACTGGAACAGAGAATAACTGACATGAAGGTAGTTACCTAACGGCCAAGAATGTGAGGTTTTGAAATGACAGCTGTAACCAGCTGTGTAGAAAGAAAGGCTGTCACATGAAAAGCCCCATTTATTTTCTCACAGACTTTGTGTAGAAAAGTTTTTCCTTGCTTGAGAACAGCTGACATTTCTAGGCAGCCTTGGGAAAAAAATTTCAATTACGTGAATGGAAGATAGGGTTTCAGAGTTCATGAACTGTAAACCCCCGAAGTTCAGTTCTGCCTTCTGTTTTGACTTGGAAGCTTCAAGATCCTTGTGTTTTTTCATTATAAACATAGTGAAATAGTACATCATTAGTGAAATTTTACAACAAAATGCCTTAGCAATTTCAAATTAAAATTTTACAATAATAAATAACATCTTAAATTGTTCTTCAAATATCTGAAGTAAAACCTGATTCTGTTGAGGCCAGTGGTAACTTTCTCATTGATGTGCTAAAGGTGAGAATTTTAAGAATGGTTTGAGAGAAAATCTTTAGGAATATAAAGATTTGTTAAAAATATTATGTACCTTTAGCACCATAATAACATGCTGAAATTGGTTGTATCAGTGATTTTCTACACAGACAAAGTATGTATAATGTGGACATTACAATAGTTCCACAAAGAAAGTGCCATATTCTGTGATAGTCTGTTTAGCAGAACTAGATATTACTACAGTTTTATCTGGTTTAAAAACCATACGCAGACTGCAGAGAAAATGTACCTTTCTTATGCTCTTTGTGCCTTTTATCATTTTAAGAATTACATCATAATCCTGCAACCTACATACCAACTGGAGTGACTGTGAGGCGTACTGCTCTGCTGAAAAAAATGGCCAGACTTTATGCAACACACAAGAATATTCTCTGCAGAAAATAACAACAAAGAAAACTATGTGCAGGATGTATGCTTGGGTTTTCTAGACCTTTTGTAGTCCTAGAATGAGTAATTTGGTGCCAAGATTTCCTCATATTGTTTTATGCTGTCTCACAGACTATTTTTAAATTGATCTATATTTCCTCTTAAATTAGCTGGAAAAGTATTTAGGATGGAACTATTCTCTTTCTCTCTATTTTTATTATACTAGTATAATTGTAAGTTTAAAACTTCTTGTTATTATTTTCTTCATAATGAATTTCATGTAATTATAACATATTCGTCTAGATTATGCATACATAGTCTAAGAATCTACTGCAATTATAAAGAATTGTTTATAATTTAATCCATGTTTGAAACAATATATTTGGAAGGAAAAAAAATGACCAAAAAAAAAAAGGAAGAGAAAAATATTTTCCAGCATGGGCATTTAGGAAGAGATGTAAATGTTCCAAATTAAAAATAGTGACTCATTTGTTTCTTATGATGCTTTGTAACCCCGTTACTTTTTAGACTACTTTTCATCCCTTTTCTACTTATAAAATCAACTTTTTAGCACTTCATGCTATACTTCATGTTACTAATGGAGACATATGGCATGAGACAGTCTGAAGGATTTCATCCAGTACATGCTTTTACAACTTAATAGAGGTTGTTAACTATTTTAACTTTTATCCACAATACCTGCTACTGCTAAATATTAATAAATAAATCTATCCCAGGTATCCCTATGTCATTTCTGTGTATATCACATAAAGCCGTATCTCAAGATAGATAGTCAAGATAGATGAAACCTATATCTTCCAGTTTCAACCTATATCTGACCAGTTACTTCATCAGAGAAAGTTGGAATGGTCTGGCAAGATTTCAGGCTGGTTTGGATTATTATTGTAATCTTAACCTGTAGATTCTTACAGACCAGCAATTTGCTCTTTTTTTGTAGATTCAAACAGACCAACAATTTGCTTTTAGTATTGGAGTGACACTGGTTCCTTCTCCTTTTTCCATATTGTCATTGCGTGCCCTTCCCAGTGCCCTGTGGTCGTACCATTACATAGCTCATAGAAAAAATAACTTATTATTTAAATATTATTTCAGCTAGTTTCACAAACAGATTGTGGTAAATTTCATTTGATCCTGCTGATTCTCTACCAAATATTTTCAGTGTCATTATTTGGCCACTATTGTTTTAATGTCTTGATACCTAATAGTATAACAATTATTCCATTATATTTATATTAAAAAAGAAAATAGAATATTTTGTCATTATTTTGTCAAATGCCAAATAGTACTTTAAAGCTTTTAGACAGGCTTTGAATTAGTTATTACATTTGAGAAAGTTATTACCAAACATCCTGCAACTCTAAATAATATATTTTTTATGTTAAGTAAACAAATATTTTTTGTCTACTTGTCTTTTGGATCATAATATCTTAAAAGTATTAAGTAATTTCTACCTGTAAAACTTTCAACGACAGTAACAGAGAGATTTCATCAGATATATTATGTAATATGTGTACTGAGAATGCTGCAAGCATTAGGAGAAAATTTAGCCCTACATAATATGGCTGATATAATATTCCAAAGCTACTCTCTTCTATTCTTAATATTGTTCCCTAGTGAAATACGGAGATAGGTTCACTAAATTATAGTTTTATGCTTGTGTGAATATGCTCTTTGGCTTGGAGATACCCATGTCAGCAATGAATTGTGTATATTCCTCAGTGTTAACTTGGTAGGTCTTTGTAAACTCCTTTTCTAAGAAAGAGTCACCAGAAAAGCATTACTCAATTTGTCTACAAAGTGTTTTTAGAGTTGTAAAACTCTGAAGACATTTTAATTGATAGGAAATTACTGTTACTGAAACAGAATTGTGAAATATTAATAATCTCTTAAACTTGTGATACTAATATTTGTAAGCCAGATTTATTTATGAATGATTTAGATCTTCAACATAGACACTAAATATTCTCAAGATATAGGGAAAAATTAACTGAATGGGGTTTTCACTTTGCAATGCAGATTTACTGTGAACTGTGATCAACTTAATCCATCTCTCAATGCTAATTTGTAAGATTCAGCTGTCAGATTGAACAGATTTTATCACAGAATCACAGA